>JAWDJW010000011.1:0-32676 GCA_033119265.1 Coniosporium uncinatum
TGGGTTATGTGGACTCACTCACTCCTTTGAGGCGGGATCTGTCTGCGAAGTTTTGCAGAACCGTGGACGAGCCCTGATGTATTTGAGGAGAGAGTGTGAACTCCTCGTCTGGTAGCGTGATAGCTTGATCTAGCCGCGTATCACTGGTTCACGCGGAAGAGCAGACCCCCGTCCGCGCAACGATGCATCGCCTACTCTGTTTCATGGCAAAACAGCTCGTGCTCAACAAAGAAGCCAACATTGACATACCTCCACACAGCCTATCATACATCTGTCTAGATTCTACCATGACGCGACGCACCGAACCACACCTCTTATCTACACACCCTCTCCCTCCCTCTCTCCAAACGGATAATTAAATCCTAATAACCCATTCAGCCCCCCTACCCAATGATCTTGCGTTCCTCCACCCCCTCCCTCTCCTCCTCCGACCGCGCCCCTCACCACACTCGGCACCCCTCCATCCCACCCACCCTCCGGCCCCCTAATCTCCTCGCCCCAAACTCTAACCTCCATCCCCACGCCCACGCCTCTTGGCCGCCTCACCCCATCGACGCTCAGTTCGACCTCCCTCCCCCGATTCTTCTCCGACAACCGCAGCGTAATCGGCGTATTCGCCGGCAAAACCAAGGGCCGGAAAGACAAGCTCCGCGGACAGACGGGCGTGAGCAGCAAGGACGAGACGAGCGGATGCACGATCGATCCACCAGATGAGAGACTGTACGCCGTCGAGCCCGTAGGGGTGGAGATGATCATGCCGTCTGCCACGGCCTCGGTGAGGAAGCGGCCGCCGATGAAGACGCTGATGATGGCGAGGTGAGGGTCTGCGCCGCGGTGGAGGATGATTTCGTTGAGGGCGTAGACGTCGTGCGGATCGTTGGTCGTCATGGTGGCGGACGCCGGGAGCGAAGCAGAAGCAGAGGCCGTGGGCGTGCTGCTGGCGCCGGAGAAGCGCGTGCCGTCTGGGCCGAAGACGCCGATTTTGAGGCGGTTGCGGAGGAGGATGCGTGCGCTGCGGTGGGGGCCGAGGGCGCGACCCCGGATGGAGGACCAGCCTGTGGGTTGAGAGGCGTGTTTGTGTGGGGTTGAGGATGTGTCGGCGCTGGAGGAGAGCTCGGGCTCGTGAGTGCTGCCGTAGGCGTCGGATGCGCCGGACATGTACACTTCGCGGAAGGCTCGCTTGTACTCTTTGAACTTCCATTCACCGAGGAAGCCTAGTGTGCCCATGCTGAAGGATAGAACGGGCGGGACTCTTCGACATGTGGCAAAGAGGGAGGAGGCGTGTAGGATGGTGCCGTCGCCGCCGAATGTTGAGACCAGATCGACTTTTTCCGGCAAAAGTGACTTGCTTCCTGCGTAAACAGGAAACGGTAGGGACTCGTGGACTTCGGTCGCGGCATGAGGCTCCAGGATGATATATACATCGGGATAGGAGGAGCCGATGTGCTTCGCAAATTCAACGAGGCTGTCCGTGACGGAGGGTGAGTTGTTCTTTTTCGTAAGGAGGACGTTTCGAGGTGGAGACGGCCATTGGAGACAGAGAAGATCGTGGTTCTTAGTCTCTGAAGTTGCGTTAGATACTTCGCTTTGGTGGAATACAGCCCGTCTGATATGAAATCGATTACGTCCAGGCTGAACGGTGGTACAGTGAATAGATCATGTGACTGGAATGGAAAGACGCAACCCTTGTGAAAGTAGAGCCCAAAGCGTGTTCGTTTCCTACTCACCTGTATAGCTGGGATAGATCCTATCATATAGCTGCTCAAGGCTCTTGACCTCTCTCCGTCTTGCGGTGGTTGAGAAGCATCTTCGCAGACAACGGCCGTTCGGCAGTACTTTGTGTCGTATCATAGCATGGTGTTACCACAATCCAACTCTTCCTCAACGCCCTAGACAACCTCCCGCGGATGCTTGATGTGTCGGACAAGCTCTTTTGTTGATGCTTGGGTCAAGTTAGAACGCGGGTCGGAGTTGGCCCGGATCGACGACGATGCATGAAGCCATGATGACGGATTCGTTGTCCGTTCACACCATGCAACTCGCTTTGTCCGGAGACAAGACCCGTCAAGGAGCCTTGGAGCCATGTCTACCATCTTGAATCTTTGCTTCCACAGCTGGCACCTGCAGAGACGCCTCCCTCCAACTTTCCGCTGTAACGTCGTCGTCACGTAGACGTCGACCCACTTGCTCTCCGTCAGCATCCGCCCCGCAGAGCAAGATATATACGAAACGCTTTCGCGCTCACTTGTACATCCTAACACAAGGGCAGGGCAGGGCACGCGCTGTAGATGTCAAGATGTCATTCGAAGGCATACGACAGAGAATGCCAGACGGCTCAATAGATGGCGAAAAAATCGGTACAAGTGAAGGCGCAAACCTGAAGTCGCCGGAGGTACACCCGCGGGGTCCTTCAAGGCATGGACTCGCAAACCAAGGTCTCAGAGCGATCGCACTCGTCATTTACTTCTTCGGAACTCTGATATGGTAGGTCTTTTTCCTAGGCAGCCGCAACAATCAAGCTAACAGTGTGATAGTCTACACCTAGGGCAGTTTATAGGCGCACCGCTCTACTTCTACAACCAAGAATGGTACTACGCATACATGGCTATGACCAAGCAACATTTTGAACTCCTGGTGATGACATTGACGCAATGGTGGAGTCCGACGGTGATAAGAGTAAGCGGAGACGCGAGCGTCCATGGGCAGCTGATGCAAACACCGGATGGTCGATTGATCTGCGACTTTCCAGAGAGAATGATCTTGATAGCGAACCACCAGGTACATATTCATCCACCTCCCGAAGCAGAGAACAAAAGCTGACGGCCCGGAAGATCTACACAGACTGGCTTTACCTATGGTGGACTGCATATACTAATGTCGTCCCCACTCATGGACACGTCTACATCATCCTGAAAGAGTCGCTCAAATGGGTACCGATACTTGGCCCCGGCATGCAATTCTTCTCCTTCATCTTCCTCTCCCGCAAATGGGCCGCCGACCAGCCCCGCTTCCAGCACCGCCTGCACCAACTCAAGCAACGCCGCACGCACAGCGATATCCCCTTCAGCGGCGGACCGGGCAATTTGGATCCCATGTGGCTCCTTATCTTCCCCGAAGGCACGAATCTCAGCGCCAGAACGCGCAAAAGAAGCGCCGAGTGGAGCGAGAAGTCCGGCACTCGTGACCTCAAGCACCAACTTCTTCCTCGATCGACAGGCCTCCGTTTCTGCCTCGAGGAAATGGACGATTCGATAGACTACCTTTACGACTGTACGATCGCTTACGAGGGCGTCGAGCATGGACAATTTGCCCAGGACATATTCACGCTTCGGTCAATCTACTTGCAAGGCCGACCACCCAAGAGCGTTAACTTGCACTGGCGACGATGGAAGGTCGCTGACCTCCCTGTCTCGGATGAGAAAGCGTTCAACGATTGGATTCTTGAGCGGTTCAGGGAGAAGGATGAGCTGATTGATCGGTATCTCGAAACTGGTCGGTTTCCTGCGGACGAGGATCGGGTTGATAAGTCTGGGGCGAACGGATACCTGGTGGATGGACTGGTGCATACTCGGGAACCGTATGTCGAGACACAGGTCAGGCCTGCCAGCAGATGTGAACTCTTGCAGATCTATGCGCCAGTCGCGGGGTTTCTGTATGCTGTTGCTATCATTTGGAACATATGGCGGAGTATTGCTGACATGCTGTTCTTCTGGCGGTAATGGTTTGTGACGACAAGGACGGTTTGAATTTGAGATAGGCGTTTGGATAGGGCCTTTGCTTAGAGATATCCAGGGGTGCAGATTCATTTCAATGCATAACACGATATGATTTTCCAGCTGTAGATTGGATCGTAGTCTATTACATAAGCCGCGGGAGTCCCAGTTTGACACCTCAGGTTCGCCAATACACACCCACAATCTTTGCTCCCACCAAACTCTGCCTCTCACTCGTGTTTCGGTTAACTGTTGTAGAGCTCAATCGGACATGTAAACAAGTCTCATGCTGTAAGTGAGCTGATCCAGGCGCATCTTTTAAAGATGCGATACGGCCCTCCACAGCCGAAGCCAGCGGTGATTGGTGAGTTTGTCAGCACGCCAAATCTACGCGACATCTTCCAGCATTGCCAATTCCACTTCAATCCACATTTTTGAATCTGCTTTGTGGACTCTTGTTGCTCGTCATTCCACTTTTCCATCGTCGCACGGAGTGTCTTTCCCAGAGGCGCGCCCGCTACGTCATACGTAGAACTCCCTAGCAATCGGGTGCGAGCAAGTCAACGTTTGCGATTCGAAGACTGCTCAGTCCACGATTTTGCAGTCTCTGTATTATCTCTCGAGTCTCTCATCTCTTATCTCTCTAGCATGGCCACCGAAGGAGAACCCCAACATGTCGCCGCTCAACGCATGTACGACGCCCGAGCGCACAACTACGAAGACTCCCACCACCCTTCCTTCGCCCAGAGGATAGTCGAAATGATCAAACCTCAGCCTGGAGAATCCGTCCTTGATCTAGCCTGCGGCACCGGCCTTGTCACGTTTGCTGCGGCGGAAGCAGTAGGCGATTGCGGCCGCGTCACCGGTATCGATGTTAGTGACGGCATGCTCAAGATAGCCAGCGATCGCAAGAGTAAAGAGTCCGAGAAACATCAGAACGTGTCTTTCCTGAAACACTCTATTACGGACCTAGAGAGCCTGCCTGAGCTTAAGGATCGCAAGTTCGACATCATCGCCTGCGCATCAGCCTTGGTGCTACTAGAAGACCCGCTCGCTGCTGTCAAGCAGTGGGTCAAGTTCTTGAAACCGGGCGGTAGACTGATGGCCGATGTACCGCATCCGCAGAACCAACCTGGCGGGAATGCGTGGGAGATCACGGGTCATTGGTTGGATGTGTCAGTCCCCATGCATAGGATGTGGGTTGAGAACGAGGGGTCATTACCAGATCTACTGCGGAGGGCAGGCTTAGAAGCGGAGGATAGTAAATTTGTCGAGCACACAGAGGCTGGGGTCACTGAACATGACATTGATGAAGGGGAAGAGCTGTTTGAGAAAGGCTGGACACAGGAACTCACCAAGGCAATAAGGGAGCAAGCACCTAAAGAGCACGCCAAGGAGATATGGTGGCAGGAATGGGAGAATATGGCCGTTGGTGGAAAAGTGAAGGAGGTAGACGGCGTATACGTCGTGATTGCACAAAAGCCAGGAAAAGGTTCTTCTGTTCCAATGTCTGCGCTCTCGATCGACGACGCTGGAGATTCCGTGGTCAAAGGTGGATGCCGCTGTGGAAACATCAGGTATGAAGCTCGCGGCGCACCCAGCGGAATAGCATACTGCCACTGTCAGGCATGCCGCAAGCTGTCTGGCGCCGCTTTCATGATGTTCGCCGACTTCCCCGTCGAAGCTGTCAAGATCACTTTAGGAAGACCTACTTCTCTCCGGTTATCGAAGTTTGCCGAACGGACGTACTGCGATAAGTGCGGAAGTCCGATCAGTATGGCTTATGGAGAGGAGCCCACAGAAATTGCGGTGACGATGGGTAGCTTGGAAGACGACAGCCTGACGCCGGAGACGTGGTCGGAAGTACGGCGAAGTCATATCTTCGTTAGGGAGAAAGCTCCGTGGTATGAGATTCCGGATGATGGGTTGCCTCGATCAGAGACGATGAAGGGATTTGAGGAGCGTAGTAAAAGTTGATGCGATCATGACAATACTTATTGAGACGAAGCAGAATATGACGAAGATCTACCTCGTCATCAGTCCATCAAAACATGATTCCAGCAGAAAGTCTGCGATTTGTGCACACAAGCACGTGACTACAATCCACGTGACGTCATCACCTATCAGCCTACCATCCGACAGCTGCGATGACTTCCACATCGTGCATCAACGTCCAAAGGTTTTGCGGCAAATGTAAACACTTCAACGGCGCTCAGCTGAGTGCTCGATGCGACGATCTTTATGTTTCAGGTAGGAAATGGCTTTGCGACATGTCGTCCCAGCCTCCCAGCCTCCTTTCCAACCACCCTGTCTCCGACCTCACGGAGCACCATATATCATCCAAAATGGCGACCACGAGCGCTCTGGTCCAGTTCAGAGGCCGGACTAGATCCTGCAGGTCTCTTAAATCCCTGTTCGACTCCATTGACAATCCGATCGAATCTTGTCACGCTTCGGTCCTGTCATACAACATCTGTCTCAGCGACCCCACGATTCAACCACTCGGCAGCGACAGCCCGTAAAACGACTTTGCCTTCGCTTCGACAGGACATTGCACGTCTCTCTTTCTTCGGTCATGTCGCCATCCGTGACAGCATCTTCCCCACGTCTTGTGGATATAGATACACATCCCCTGAAGCAGAATCCGCCGAGCTTTTGTGACGATCCTACCTCCCACTCTGAGGATCTTTTGCTAGCTCCACCACCGACTGCATTTACTGTAATCCCTACCAGATACTCCCCGGAGCCTGCTGGAGATCATTCCGGGACATCGTCAAATCGCGACTCGTCTTCTCATCATTGTACCCTCACCTCGTCATTTCTCGACAAGCTACCACCACTGATTTCGCGAGCATCTTCCGTCAGTGTTCGGAGCTCTCGCGCGCCGACCAAGACTCCCAGCTCTACCCAATCACGCACTCCATCAATCACGGGATCCTCAGCATCCTCTTCTCGACCACCCTCAGACCGTCGTCAAAGCAAGGCTCATCCGATTTTCGGCGACTGGTTTAGTGGCAACTCCGCTCCTATAAGTGTTGGTATACTGCCATCACCCACGAAAGAAGTACTGCCTTCGCCGCCACGATCATACGAAGCGGACATCGAAGAGGAGGAAGCAGAGCCTCTCTACATGAGCAGTATGGCGACAAAGCCGGCATTCACCAGCCGAACACCGGCGCGACCTGCTGTCGCGCGGAACACTACCTCTCAGTCTACTGCTAGCGCGGCTACCAGCAGGATCTCTTCATGGTTCAAAGGATCAGCGTCGTCGGACAATGCCAGCCGACCATCACAAAGGCCTGCTTCGTATGGCGTTGCGGCGCCTGATCCATGGGTGCGCTTGGATACAGAGGTGTTGCTCTTCCCGGCCGGCTCACCGCCTGACATTCTCTCGCCTCACTCCTTCAACGACCTCCTCTCCGCCGCCGAGAAGGCACTCAAGGACCTACACTCAGCGTACACTGAAAAAGACAAAGCATGGAGGCATGTCTCACAAGATCACGAAGTCTTGCAAGAGGAGGCAGAAGAAGCAGAAACACGCGCACGGCATCTGAAGGTACAGCTCGAGGGCATGGCCGCCCAGCTACAGAGCAGGGAGCAGGAGCTTGAGACCGAGCGTCGCCGTCGGCAGGACCTGGAGCGCAGAATGATGGCAGAGGGAAGGCGGAAACGCAGCACCAGATTGGTCAACCCGCCTGTGGGCGTCGACAGCCGTGAAAGCAGTGGTGGCATGACGGGCAGCGCTGGGAGCGTTAGCGATTCGGGGTTCGAGTCTGACGCCGATGCTGAGAGTGTGGGCTCGGATCCGTCGCGGTCGCCGTTGATGCCGTTGCCTTGGACAAGCAACCAGCAGTCTCATATAGATGGGCCATCGCTGTCGTCACGACCGAGCTTTGAGGTCCCGCCTCCGAGACCCGCGACGACGGTGAGGCTGCGCGGTGGGCCGCAGAGGCAGGGTCAGAGACATGAGGTTGGCGGGCTGAATAGTCCGTGGGTTATGCTGGCGGAGGCGAGGGAGGAGAATATGGCGCTGAGAGGGAGGGTGCAGGAATTGGAGAATGCGGTTGAGGGTGCGCTGGATTTGGTTTCGGGGCTTGGTGTTTAGATGACGATGATACCCATTAGATCTTGGCCGTGGTTATATAGCAGTATTTGAATGGAAAATTCACTCACATACGTTCTCATTCCGAGTAACTTTCTGTACGCTTCATACTGGACACGCCCTCGCTGGTGTACATGTGTCTCCACGACTGCCTTCGTCGGAGTGCTCTGTCTATGCCGCCCACGATCGAGTGCCCCACTATTCGGAAACATAGAGTCTGAGGATCCTAGACTTTTGCGATCTTCAAGGACGCCGTACAGACCTTACGTATGGCCAACACGACCGCCATAGAATCCTGCTCTCTGAGTATCTGACTGGTCTCCCAAGTCGACATTCCCTCAGTGACCGTCCTCAATCCTGAAGACTGCGTTCCCGTTCTCAAAGCGATATTTTTGTCTTCCTTTTTCCCGATGGCGGCCCGCTCCGTCTCAATTTAGCTGCTCCGACTCGTGTTTGGGAGGGACCTAAGGGATGGGGCTTGCTGAGGCGGTAGCCCTCGAGGGAAGAGAATCTTGAAGAGATCCCGAGAGCCACGGCACGAGTTTCGATGCAAGAGAACGGGAGCGCAGTCTGTTGGTGGAAAGAGAAAATTTCCAGTGCATCTTTTAACCCAGTAGAAGAACGTCGGCATCGTAGCCATTGTGAGGAGATGGTAGACGAAGCAGCCCTGCGATGCAGCTGTTTACAAGCTATCTGTTTTACTGCTTTTGGCTGTGCTCTCAGAGTCTAGTAGTTTCTCCGGCCGCATTCGTTCTTGGTGGTTCAACGTTGGAAGATTCAAGATGCCGTGTGTTTCGTGCTACGATCGGGCGGTGGATGGCAGTGTTTGGCGCAGAACCTTTCTCAAGCCTCACGGTGTCAAGGCCAACGTGTGGCTTGCTGTGCGATTCAAACGTTTCTTGTGTTCTACAGTAGATATTGAATAGCCTGGAGTCCAATTATCTACAATTGGTTATGCTTGAGGTTTGGCCGGACGCTGCGAGCAGTAATCTGAACTTCTGAAGCCTTTGTCGTTCTAGCGCCTGCGGATCCCAAAGTATTACACTAGAGAATTTCGTGAAAGGAAAATTTTCGCAGCGAGATCCTCAAGCTCACTTAGCGACTGTCGCATCTAACCCTAGAACCGTGTCAGCAGATTTTCGTCCGATCAGTATCTTGAGCCTTTGGAAGCTCTCCAACACAACGACCTAGACTTACCGCTCAACACCTCCTTGCGGCTGTATGCAATGATCATCGTCAGCACTGATTACTTTTCATTGGGGAAGAGCACTTAGATAAAGATCCATTTAGCATAATGTTATATAGACACGAATTTGAACAACTTGGTCCCATTGATCTTTGAGTCTGTGTTTCCACTAAGGCCAATTGCATACGATACTACTGAGACATCTGAACAGAACTATCTGGCTGCTTGAACTCCACAAGTCCATAATGCACGTACCGTCTGATACGGCTTCAAGAAGCAAGTGATTGAGAGCAAGCAAAGAGAAAATGAGTTTGCAAAAGGCCGACAAGGAGGGGCAAAGCAAGCAATGCGGCTCTGAAGACCACAGCAAGGACCCACGGGGACAGGCAATGGCAGAGAAAGGACCAAATCAAGCGGAATGATTTTGCCACCAGAGAGAGAATGTACAGAGAAGTCTAATTCTTACCATTTTGGTTCTCCTTTCTCTCTCTGCTGACATGATCAGCTGTGCCAAAACCTTCCTCTACCACTGTTGCATTTGCTTGCTCATGAACGTTTGTTCTGGGGCCGGGACAAAGGGCGGCACGGACACAGACATCACAGTAGCTTGCTATCTAAGTTCGGAAGGAGAAGTGCCACGAAGGGCTCTGAAACACGGCGGCAGCTCGAACCAAAGGCCCAGCCATCTCCGGTTGAACGCTGAGGGCTCGTTCGTCCGTACACGCCGCGGGACGAGATGCTCCGTTCAGGGACTGTCAGCAAAGGTCCGCATGCAGGTCAGGTAGAAACACAAGGAGTTTGAAAGCGAGCATCAGTCACCTCCACGCGACTAGTAATCGCAGTTCTGGGGTTCTCGTGATAACTTCAGACATGGCCCGGCCAACCGCACGTGACCGGTAACTGTGTCTGGCTGCAGAAGCCAAAGAGATCAAGTAGGTTGACCGTTGAGGGTATGGCGACCTTCATACGGTCTGCAAGGAATGAATAACCCTAGGCATTCTGCGGCTTCTTAGCCTTACGTTGAGTTTCTAAATACGGTCCACGGAAGTGTTGTATGTCCGGGTGTGCGAGGCACACACCGTATAAGTTCGATAGGGGAAGAAAACGGCGAATTGGATACTATCCAGATCCAAATCCATCGGCGACTTTCAGGTCACGCTTGGCGACCAGAGCCAGGATCATATATCTTTTGAGAAGGAAGAGCCCCCCTGAAGCATGGTGTTCATCCGCAGGATGCTCTGCATAGCGGAAATGAGGATGCTTCCGCTGACGTGTCCGCAGACACCACGTTCTGGCCGACTTGGAGTTAAGGGCAGCACAACAACCTGATGGTGGAAGTGGGCAGCAGCCGATGCTGTCCAGGACATATCTGCTCATGAGCAGACATTTTCTGCACGAACCTCACACCCATTCTCGGGGCCCGCGAGCATGGTATAAAAGGAGCGAGCGATGCCTGGCAGGGTGGGAGGCGGCATGGTCGAAGAGCTGGCGGCCACTCCGGATACATGGCACCCATCCCATGACCAAGAGGCTGTGGACACCCAAACGCAGCCGAAAAGGAAAGACCTATGGCGCAACACAAGGCGCGTTGACTCTATGCACCCTCTAGGTCTTACAGTCCGACTAATAGAGCTGGAAGAGATCGGCGATACGGTGCTTTGAACAGCTTCTTCGCCCTCGCTCTTCCCATGCCTACTGTTCTGAAGACGATCCGAATGTGCTCTGAGTCTGGTACTCCCGACGAGCGGAGTTTGGCCGGCATCCAGACCCACGAGCCTCCGTCTTTTGACACAGCGCTCCTATTGACCTGTGCGACATAGCTCTCGCATTTCGTACTTCCGACCGGCGTAGAGGCATCAGCATCCCGTCTCCGGCCACCAAACGACCGTCGAACAGACCGCCGAGCCCACTTCCAAGTCCCTGAGGACATCGCTACAATAGCTGGACTACAGACAGGCTGCCTTGGGCACAATTTGGTATACGGGGGCCTGAATTGCATCCAAGTCTAGGGGAGCTGGCTGCATCGACATGCGCTCGGATCCGAAGACGCTGACTCCCTGTTAGGTCGGGACAAACAAACATACGGCTCCGCCGCTGTCTTGTATACCCTGAGACAACGTCGTGGACCATGTTTGAGCCCTCAATGATGGCCCTTGTGATGAACATCAAGCTGCGGCTAGCATGTTCGGCTAGCAGAGCTTGGTTGAGGGTTGGGATACGTGGCCTATACTCGATAGGGCTACAGGATGCTCTTGAGCAGCATGCGGCAATATAGTACTAGATCGCTTGGACATTCATGCGCTTGCCCTTGAAGTTTAGCGGAACCTCTCGTTACAGTACAGGTTCTTGGGAAAGTCGTGGGGTCTGTGGTAGTCGCATATGACAGGGTGTATTGGCCGAATGTAAATACTATTTCACGATCCGAGTTCGTAGGCCATCCTTATTCTTGTGGCTTCTTCTGTCTCTAACCCTTTTCCGTCGCGCGTTGCTTGCAAGAAAAGGCCCCACCCCAATGCTCTTACTGATCTTTCCTACAGCTTTCCGGGCTCTTTCTACTTCAATGTTCTTCGTCATCATGTAGGCGCTGTGGAGAAGTCTTCCCGTGTCTGAGAGGATGTCCATAGCCTCGCCTCCGTATTAGCATAATGAGACCATCTCTCATAAGCTGTCCAGCAGTCTCACACCTCGTTACCGTTTCGAGCTCCAGGGTTCTAGCCACGCTGCAGGCTGCCGTCGAAGTTTTGACAGTCGAATGTTCTTTCTTTCTCCCTGGACTTCTAAGGTAGTCATACTCTTCAAAGGTACCGTTGATTGTCGCTTGTATGCAACAAAGCAGGAACGACAGGCCCATGCTCTTTTCCTATTGCCTCTTAGCAGGCTGACCAACTAGTGCCCGTTATAGTTTCGTAACGTCAAATGGCATAGACCATAGCTGTGCGTTCATACGCAGGCTCGTCGGTCATAGCCCCCACCCCTACTCTTCTTTGCTCCCTTTGGCTCCCTGAATGCCCACGCTTTCTGACGATACCCGTCAGACAAGGGGATCTGGCGGCCACTACCCTATCCACACGTATCCTGAAAGGAGCGGAGTCTTGCAGATCATACAAATTCATCAGTGTTCAAATGATGAGGGCCCGGGAAGTCAGGCCAAGATGCGGAAGGGCCACATGACTTTCATTGGGTAAAACTCACAGACATGCGCAGCGCCTGGCGTAGCAGCGAGAGTAGCGACGAAAGGGCTTTTCGCACGATGCAAAGGATCGATCGCCTTCTGAGCACTGCCATGGAGCTCCGTTTGGATGCTTTGTGTCCTTCGAAGAGCCATTGGTGCTCATATGGGAGTCAATCTCATTGACATGGCCGTGAGCCGACTTGAACAAGGCCGGTGATCCCTCAGGTCTAGTAAGACCCAATGTAAAAGCGTAAAGGCCAGCGGCATGCGTGCAAGCCATGTGTCACTCAGCAGGGTACCGTTGCTTGCTTCGTCTGAGTTTACAGCAATCCAGCAGCCCTCATGCATGGAAGAGACTTGGAAGGGGGAAGTCGGTAGATGCCCGTGGAGAGCTTCGAGCAAGTGCGCGCGTCACTGCCGCACTGACTCCAGCTGTTTGGACGGCAAAGATAGATCTTAACCTTACAGCCGAGGGCAGCAGGAGAGTACAACTTCAGAACACTGGGAAGATGGCTCCCATCAGCTCGGACCGCTCCCCATCTCTGCAGATTCCTGTGCGTGTATGGGTCCAGTAAAAAGGGGGCATGTCTCGTGCCACTGCCGTCCGATCCAATTAGATTGGCATGCTGGGAGCCTTCATATCTCCAAAGGGCTTAAGCTCAGCACGACTTAAGTGCTCGGCGGGCGTCTCCAGAGACGGATGGAGCTACTCGAGGCTTGGTCTTCTCTTCACTCCAGTAGGGTCTACTCGAAAGGACAGCGGAACGTCGATCTCTCCTGCAAAGAAGAGAGGTGGTGGAGTACTAAGGTCGATGTGTCGAATATTTGAACGCGTCAAAGATTACCCAATCCTAATGGGCTAGGCCGGGCGTTCTCCGGATACAACTGCGGAAGAGCACGTGCTACGCAATCTCAAGCAGCAGCGGCGGTGTTGTTACCATAGAGAGGTAAAGTAGAGGAGCTCTTATCGCTTCTTTACGATGGGAACGAAGGAGATCTTGTCACGCGTTAGCACAGGGGCAGCGTAGAAACTTGTTACTACTGCAGATTGCCAACTGCATCAGAGAACACAATCGATGGATGATGCCCGTTCGAGTCCACGCTCATGGAGCCTGCAGGTTTGGACGGGTGGGAAGGTGAAGGCTGATGTTCGCCGAATGTGGTAAAGCGCTAGAAGCAATCGTTCAGGGATTACGCTTCTAGAGCGCCATGCCGTTGAACACTATACAACATATGTCAGGCCTACGCGCCACGTAAAGGCACATAGAAGACTTACGTGAGAGCCAGAAGTGGCACCACTTACAGTCATCTCACCGCGTGTGCCTGCACAAAGACTTGGCGAGAGTGGAGGCCGTCATAAGCCGCAGTGATGCCGAAATGAAGCCTGTACAAGCGCTGCGATGAGAGTCGTCGCGTCTTGCCGATTAGTATCGTCGTCCGGCTTATAGACTTGGCTAGGACTCACCTCACTATCTAACCCTTTCCTTCTACGAAACCTTTATCTTCAGTAATCTGGCGGGTTAGGTAGCATTTCCATCGTGGAGCGGAAATGATTGTCGACACTTGTCAGTGTCCCTTTAGCAAGAAGAAATGGGGATAAAGTCGAGGGACCTGTTTACCACCTTGGCGCAGCAGTGCCCTCACGTCCATACAACCATTAGGGTAACCCACGCTAGCGTAAGTCTACGACGCTGCTGAGCAGCAAAGATTTATACCGACCGTCGACTGCCTCGGATGACCACCCAGGCTTTCGTGAGCGCTCAAGAGGCCAGAGACTCGACTACTAGTCCCCACTGGAAACACAGACCCAGGCATTGAAGTTTCTCCGTCTTGCACCGAGAAGAGGTTCTCATAGAGAAGACAGGGCCGCAGAGGATCTTGCTCAGCGATCTTGCCCGGCGGTTTGGCTCGGATAAGTTACAACGACCCTACACTCCGAAGGACGTCGTTACGGGATCTCGTCCGATCTCCGAGACTTCTGACTGGTTAGCCAATACGAGTGCATGGCCCATCAAGATACCTCCTGAGTACGAATGATGTTGAAATCCAAAAACGAATGAGAGCGAAGCTTTCGATGGCAAAAGTGGATGAAAGTACGAAGGAGAGTAAGACTGCTTGCTGAAGAATCTCACCACACTCTCTTCGCATCAAACCAGGCAGAGGTGGGTAGCAAAAGCGTATGAACAGAGGCACCAAACCATACGTGTCGTTCAGGCACGCGATGTCATGGACTGTAGGGGCTTCGTTAAGGGTAGTTTACGTTGTCAAGGGTGGTTGGGACGTCTATCAAAGGAGCGGAATTACCCGAGCGGGCAACAACGCCACAACATGGGTGGCGGGGCAACTCAACTTCGACCATAGCATCAACTTGCTCTTTGCGAGTCTATCCTGACCATAGCGTACTCGACGTGGTTGACAGTACATGCTAGTGCTCTGCGTGGTTTCGGAGTCGAGGACGCGATGAGGGTGGCGAATATTGCAGAAGCCATTCTCCTGAGATGCCGTTGATCCGAGCCAGGACTGACTTCAGGTAGAGCCCAGCCTAGAGAAACGTGGTCGATAGCTTGGGCCGCCAAAATACCGAAGAGTGTCAAGTTGGTCACTGTTGTCTCGAAGATGGATCTATCCCATCTACTCCGCGACCATCCGCGCGAGAACCGCTCAGTTGAAAAGACTAGGAAGAAGACTTACTGGAGAGGCATACGATGACTTGACATATCCTTCGAGGGGAAAGCGGGGCCGTATCGCTGTGCAAGGATACATTGACGTACCAGAGTGGGTTCAAAGTTCGTCTTCTCACAAGAGAGCAGGTTACTCGAGCGAATTAAGGCCCCAGGCCACGTCCACATACCTGTTGCACTCGCCAGGTTCTTCGAGCTGCTCGTTTTGGATGTGCTCGGTGTTTCTTTGTGAGCAACAACTAGGTGCAATGGAGAGCAGCGATACAAGACGAAGCAGAAGCCTCTGTGAGACTCAAGTTGACAAATATGAAACAGTCCTCGATGGCGGACATCTGAATTTGGAACGTTATGGTCGGTGCTTGGATTCATTGATATTCACCAATCTAGCTTCCCAGCCTCCTGGATGGACTATCTACATTCACTAAACCTTACTTCTGATCACGGACTCCATATCATCCTGTATCATTCTCCAGATGCGATCTTTGTCCGACGCTGCTTTGCTATGGCAAGAGCCAGCCCGAACACCACTGTTCATGCCATCCATCGCCCTCGCATTTCAGGCATTTGTAAAGACGAGCAGGTTCATACGCCGCTTGGCTGGCTATGGTAGGCATATGCGGAATTTGAACGTCGGCGAGTCATACGCAACCGTAAGAACAAGCGCCCGCTGCGCACGAGGATCATCCCATGTCGTGATGTGCGAGATGTGGTCGGCGAAGTACGTATGACCACTGGTACTGACCTCTTCTGTCCAGCCCGGTGGCAAAGGCAATGTTGTCGATGAAGGCGACAAGAAAGAGGCCCTCTCGTGTTGAATGGGGGCCATCACTCTCTCGGAGGAGAACAGGTGTGGACCCGATAAGCTGAGACCGTCGCTCGCGTACTCCCCTCCTTCCTCGGTCAGCGACTCGCCGGTTTCCATTTGTGAAACCTCTGACGACGTTCCGCCTTCTTCCTGCAGAATTTTGACCGAATCACTAGGAGCTAGACCTTTGGCCGGAGTGCGCGCTTCAGAATCTGCACCGACATCGTCTGCCCCCTTAGTTCCCCGCTTGATCTTCCTAGACTGAGCGAATTAGGCGTAGGCATCTTCCGAGCCTTGCATCCGCTTAACAGGCAATTGGTTGACGTTGCTTGGCTTAGATGGCGCACTTCTTCGCTCGCTTGGCATGGTGTTGTTCGATCGCCATTCAGAATTGAAGCTAGGCATCTTCACGAAGTTACCCGGATGGTTTCGCGGAAGCCTAAGGTCAACGACTCCTGGTGTAACACCACGAGTGTGGTTGATGTCTGGATCATAGCACCAGTCTGGAATCGTTTCTATCCCACTGCTCTTTCTGTCCGCTCTCTTTTCGCCTTGCTGCCGCCAACAGACCATGTCAAACAGTTTCCGTCCACGCACCGCTCGCTGGTTCAACGCATTAGGAAGCATGCGAAGGACGCCCTCAGACTCTGGAAGCATGCGGCATGTGAAGTCTTGCCACATCAATCGATAGCCACTCAGCCGATTCCAACGTTCGAACATCAGCCATGACTCGTTCGTTCCGATTCGATCAGAAAGTCTGCAGACTGTTAGCGAGACCTGTAATGAGCAGGAGAGCGTCTCTTACATCGGCCAGCCAAGCACCGGAAATATTGGGTCCATTGCATCCCACATCAGTTCGCCGTCCGCATTGCGCTTTTGTGGAGGAGGGCCCCATGTCGTTGGGGCGAGGTCGCCTTCTTCTGGCAGAGTCGTGAAATGGATGTCTTCTGGCTCGTCAGGCCGCCAGTACGCCTGACCTGAATGGAATGAAGTGACATCGTCAGGATTAGCAAGGCCATCTGTACGCCAGCCATGACGTCGTATGTGTACTGTTTCCATCAGTACAGCAGCAACCCTTCGGAACGACGCATCAACTTACTATATCGTGTCGGGCCCCCAGGTGTTCTTCTCCTATCCGCAGCGAGCAGGTTACGAATTGTCGGTGAACTCATGAGTTCGTGTATAACAACACCTTTACGCGAAGAGGGGCGCCAGTCAAGGTCACGATCATCTTCGAACACACCTGTGAACAAGGTTCCATCTTTCCACTCAGGATGTCCAGCGGTGATGTCATTGTACCAACTAGAGTCGATACCCTGTTGTCCTCCCGGCCTTACCTCCTAAGTTCCGTGGATGTAGCTTGCGTCGGCCCCCGGTCGCATGTACCAATAAGGATCAGTCATGCCCCAAGAGAAAGGAAACTCTGCTAGCTTCATCATGCCGCCGAGTGGGTGACGGGAACCCCAGTAAAGACGTCGCTTACGTATTGCCCGCAAGTGCTCAGATGCACTCATTGCCTCGCTCCCCCATACTGGCATCGATCCGCCTCTTCGACCAGGCACCCATCGCAATTTCAGATCTTCAGTGTCTTCCTAACCATCGAGGACAGCCTCGATGACCGCTTCGGGGCAGCTATAACCTCGTTGCAACGCGATGTGGTCCGTTTCGTTGACGCCGTGAGATTCGAATTCTCAATAACCGAAGTCCAAGCCACTCTTTCCGAGGTGACATATGGGTGGCTGGTAGGCGGCGAGGTTTGAGGGGATCGCCTGGTATGTGGATTTTTGGCGGGTCTGCCCTCCTTGCAAGAAACGATCTTCTACTGGCCGATATTGTGGGATCGACATGACAACGGCAGGACTGTGATATCAATCAGCATTGACGAGGCAGAGGATTTCGCAACGATGGAACGCAGCAGAGCTCTCTAACAGCCTTCAGGAGAAGTACACAAGTAACGCCGGATGAACTTACAACACATGCTGGACCCACTTCTCTTTCTCGTTGTAAACTATGATAGCAGAATCGAGAATACCGATCTTCCTGAAACAGACGTCGTGTGTATTTGACAGTACCATGAGGGCAGTAAACAAGGTCACTCACCCGCGACATGCGAGAAGGCTCTGCGGGTTACACTGCAACTCTGCGGCATTCCGGACGACGACCATGCTCAAGAACAAGCTTAACTTAGCGGCCGTTAGATCTTGAGCTTAATGTGTCTTGTGCCGATCATTGTAGGGATCACCAAACAGAACACAAATGGAAGGCAGGCTGTGACGTCAGAGTACACCATGCAACTCAGGTCACGAAAGCGACATACCAACAATTATGTTCTTGAAAGGAGAAAGAGTGCTCATTGCAGAAGAGGCTGCTGAACTCATTTGTCTTGCGGTATTGCTATACTGTTCAATTCTAAAGTATATCAAGAGCAGGGCCAGCAGGTACTGTTATTCAAAGGACTTTACGAAGCAAATAACAGAGCTTAAAGCTCGTCGAGGGCCAAGCTCATGCGGTCACGTCGCGGGAACCCCTCTGCTTGGCTAACGGACTTCTCGTAGCAAGCAAATGTAGAAAGCAAAGCTTGATTTACTCTACGAAGATCAACATCCTCCAGAAATTCCGACTCCAGTGGCGCCGCTGCAGCGTGCATCACACATCTGCTCCGATGCTCCTCATGTAGTCCTTGAGGGTACCTCTCTCCGCCCTCCAAACCAACATGAAAACCACATTCTTCTCCTCCACAGTCACCCCTTTTTCGATCTCTTCGCTGCTGGGCACGCGCTCTCCTGGCAGCCGCGTATACGCCCTGTCCACGACGTCCGCCTGCTCATGTCCCATCCCGCGCGCCCTCTCCTCCAGCGTCTTCTGCGCAGCAACCTCGCTCTTGGTGCCAAAGTTATACGGAGCATTGTAGCCCCAACCCTTGATAAACCAATTTGGAGCGAACCTGTTGTACGCCCGCAAACCGCCCTTTCTGCCTTTATTTCGCCTCCTACGCTTCTTTGCGGCCGGTTCCTCGCCCTCATCACTCTCGTCCTCCTCCTCATCATTGTCCTCATTCGTAGGCGTGGAGGCCTCGATAGGCGTATCGGCCTTGCGCTTGCGGGGATTGGCGGCTGCTGGTACGATAGTAGGCGAGGGAACAGGGTCGACGGTGAGGTCGATAGGGCGAGCTCGGCGGCCGGCTCCTGTGGCGGTACGGACAGCAGTCGGTTGCGCGGGTGGAACGGTTGGTGCAGGCTTCGGAGCGTTGACTTTGGTGGCCCAGTACTTGAAGAAGCCGTCTGGCTTCGCCGCGCTGTTCGCAACGGCAAGCTTTGGTTCCGGCTTTCTATGGATCCGGGCAAAGTCCATTGCACGAATCTCTCGCAATAGCGCTTGAGCGAGTGCTGACTCTTCACGCTCCTTCTTCTGTGCTGCGACCTGCTGAGCTCGCTCGTCCTTGAGCTCCAAGTAGAGCTTGTTGAACAGCTGATAGTTGAGCTTAGTTCCGTTCAAATCAATGTGCCGCGACTTGACTACCCAGCCAGGGCGTAGCAGCGGTAGCCTCTCTCGCCATTCTTGGACGAAGCATTCACGGACAAACCCTGGGCCGAGGCGCCTGTCAGCGAGAGAGCGCCTTAGTCGATGGACGTTAGGGCGATCAACGAGGTCAAGAATGGGGGTGAGGCTGGTAGACTGAGCCTTCGCCACAGCACAGCCGATCAAAGTCGGATCAGACCAAGCCGGCTGCGTTACCTTCAGTGCAGCGCAATGCTGCTCCCAAGCTTCAACGTGGTGCTTGTCCGACTGGTACACCGCCGTCTGCAGCGGCCTTACACGGCGCATATCTTGCTTCAGCACTGCGCTGCTCAAGAGCGGAGAACCGCTTGACAGGTTCGCAGCTAAGCCCTTGACGCACTGATGTGCGCTTACTCCATTCCTGGGCTTGACGCCTTTGAGCACAAATATCCGGGAGCTGGCGGTGTCGTAGGCCTGTAAGGAGCATCCAGGAAACCGGTTGCGAGCAAGCGTCAGTAGGCTTGGTCGATCGAGTTGTGGCAGTCCTTGAAGCCACTCGGAGTATGCGTTGGCGAGGGTGATCTGTGAGACCTCGTTGACATCAGAGTTGTGCGCTGGCTCCAGGATGTAGTCAAGAAAAGCCGATGCGACCTGGTCTGGTGCGTACCCAGCGGTGTACCGCTGAGCAGAGGCGCGGCTGGGTGGCACCAGAGACGCGTGGTAGATTGGCCGTGTGTGCATTGGGAGTGCTGGCAGACGTGGGGGAGCTTGAGGCAAAGGCGCTTGTGGAGCTCCGGCTGTAGTGTTGGAGCTGGCTGGCTGGCCGTTGTTTTGGAAGGCAGACATTTTGGAGGGTAACAGTGTTTTGATACTTGGCCGTCAGAAAGGACGTTGGTGAAAAATCGGGAGAAAAGTTACGCTGTGTTATCGATATGGTTCTGTAATATAAGGAGAATGCGAACTTGATGGATTAGAAGTGCTGATTGAGGGTGTTTGCTCGAAATGTTGAGCGTGCTTGAGTGAGAGAGCGATTCGAACCGTCACCGATAAAGGTATTGGAAAGTGTTGTTCACGGGTGTTAACGCAGAGCGTTCAACTTTGTAAGTAGCCGGCGATGACGGCTTGTAGTGTGATGAGGTGAGTACTACGGTTGCAGGAATTAGCGGGAATCACCAGGTGATTCCCTATCCAGAAGCGTCAGAGCGAGATCACGTGCAGTAGGGGGCATCCAAGGTACAAAACCATCGACTGATTTCCGCAGAATCAAGTGGGCAGCTCAGTGCACGAAAAGTCCTGCAAGTCATGTTATACTTAGCAATGGTGGGAGTTGTAGACGCCAGTCGGATTGGAGACAACTGCTTTATACTAATTTTAGAGAAGGTAAGACTCAGAGTTTGCTTGCTCACAAGGCACACGAGATGGTACAAAAGGCAGCCGCATCAAACGTAAAGCAGCGGCAAACCATGTGTGCATTGTCATGCATTCTACTGTAACCATATCTCGCCTTGCCATGCCGCCTGTCCGGCGTGCTTATATAGGCTTGCCATCAGAGCGAGCAAGCATGTGCCTCGTTCGGTCGTCCATCGTACTCGACCAGTTCCCCTCGCAGTCAAGAGAACCCTTCAATGAGATTTTGTTGCACGCTCGAAATGTACGGCACAGTAGTAGTTGATCTGTGTATCGCTTGGAAGCTCATTGACTTACAACCTTGGGATGCACCGCCCAGATCATATCCACCTTCAACTTAACGCCAACTAATGGGGATATTGGGGTTTCTCCGGCTTCGCAAGCAACTCACTAGATGTAAAGAGCGAGAAATAGGTGCCGCAACATAGATTATAGCGCGCCGCATAACCAAGCGCCTCTGCCCTAAATCTACTCGTACCGTATTTGGTTCGAATGAACGTGAGAAACCTTGATCCGATAAGACTTCCATATGCATACATTCGCACACCCATTTTGAGATACCAGAAATCGAAACTTGCATCCAACACTACTTTGCGAGCAACGAGCTGCTCAAATGGCAGTCTGGAAATCCAAAGAAGACGCGCCATACGCTTCACCAAACCGCAAACCCTTGCGGCCATGCTCCTCGCGTTTCTCCCATCGCTTCTGCAGTAACCTTCACCATGCTGTCAAGGAATAACTTTTCTCGGCATCATCATGCCGTTTAGTTCCTCAAGAGGACGGTGGATTCACTAGGCCAGTGGTCGCTACGTTCATGTGAGGGAGATCGTTATGAAGTCCAGCTGCTCAACCTTGGGGTTCTGCGCCGCCCGCGCTGTCGAAGTTAAAGAAGAGGCTCATGAAGTCTGCTTCTTCTGGAGAGGGCGTTCGAACCTCTTGTTGCAGTTCATTGCCGGTGTTGATACAGTCAATTGCTTCTGCAGGTAAACAGTCATCCGCGCAATTCTTAGAGTCGGAGACGAGCAGCATGGGCAACAACCTGGAGCTGCTGAATTGCTGCAGAGGGCTGAGTGAGGTCCGGTGCAGCGATGTTATACCGTGGTGGATACGCTGTCCAGTTCATGTTGGCGACACCCAAGTCAGGCGTTGTCCCGTAAGTGTGGTTGCCCGCGATGTGGTGTTGCTGAGGTCATTGAATCCAGAAGCCCAGCGAACGTTGATCGTCTGCTGTATTGGGTTCCAAGACGAGTACCGGCTGGGATTATCGGGCATCCGCGCGACGATCTGTGCACCGCTATATCTCGAGTTGAGACGCTTCCAGTACAGTAACATGGAGATGTGCTCGTCAGGAACGATGCTGTACGGGAGAAATGGGAACTCGAGTATTGGGAGACTAGGTTCCATGGGTCGAATTGAGAGTCCGCGGATTATTTTCGATCCCCAGCTTTGTACTTCCTTCTTCCGCTCCGCACCGCATTCGACAGTTGATGCCGGACATGTACTTGAGGTCAAGGTTCCACTGACCGGCTTTGAACGTTGTGCCGGCGGGTCTGTCGCCCACCAGGAGGGATTGGTCATGTTACAAGACCAAACGCGTCTAGAATGTCATACCATATTCGACTGATCCAAGACGGCTGTCCTGCCACAAGTATCGGACACTTGCCATTCTGTAGTCCACCGAGGGCATGCTGACTGCCGTAGTGTTCGCTCCAGTATCGTTGATCAGCCTACTGCGCCACTCCACAGCTAGGGCCGTCATATTGGGCATGGTCGGGATGCGATATGTATTACGTGTGGGTACAAGACTGTTGGGGTGAAGGGAAGCCAAGTAGCTGACGTCTACACCCGGCCTCTCGAACCAAAGCGGATCGGTAAAGGTATAATCGAACGGGAGGTGGGAATTGGTCTGACGCGCTGGGCGGCGTTGTCATGCACATCGCTCTTGTATCATTTCGACGTGACCTGCAGCGTCTTTATCGCCTTCTCCTGGGGAGCCTTCCATGCGGCCAGCTACCCACTGAAACAGAATTTTGTCTATGAGGTGGTCATGGTGGAATTCAATCAAGTGCCAGGACGCTCAAATCCACAAGCACACGCTCGCTCTTCGTCCTGCTGGCTGGCGTACTCAAAGTAGCCATTGTCGTGCTTTGCGGCAGAGAGCTGTAGTCTCCTGTAGATGTCCGCGCTGAAAGACATGGAATGGATCGGTTTGACCGATCGTGGTGTAGGCTGCGTTCGAGACAGCCACCATACTGGTCTGAGGCTCGATGGGTTTCAGCCTACGGTAGACTGAAGTAAGTATATATTGGAAGAAATGGTACAAACCGTCTGGGTTGCGGTTGTGTTGTTCTTCAAGCATGCGACGCAGATCAAGTAGAGGGATCGATTGGTAGTTGAGTATCGTGAAGGGCTTCGTTGCAAAGAAAGCACCGTATATTTTTGCGATAAACGTCGGTGAAAAGCTCAGCTCAGAATCTGTAAAGGCTTGCTGTCTCCGCGTAGGCAAAGTAGGAGGTGGTTGTTCACACGGGTAAAAGTCCGTTCCGCGTCAGTGACAACTCAATACGTCAATTTGGCGAGCGAGCGGCGCGCACACAATGAGGCGGACATATGTATGTGACTAGGCTTCACTAAAAGCTACGTGCTGATGACAAGATAGTATAAGGAATATCAACAATATCACGTGGAAAGCACCTAACTTCGACTTGAACATCGAACGTAAATATATCTGGACGGCAGGGTTATTGCAAAGCTGTTCATTGAATATCTGCCCCAGGTGAATGCAACAACCCATGGAACCTAGTAGTCTTGTGCTACTACTGCCTGACTGACGAGCTTGGAACATAACACTGGAATCGATGTTTCTCAAGCCAGCAGACGCTACAGTAATGCTTGCTTTTGCATCACCATTGCCGAGCTATCGTATACGTGGATCTAACAATCGTGTCATTGGGCAAGTGGCCGAGAAAGTCCACCATGCAGCATGTCTGCTATCTCACTATGCCATTTATACCCCATGCACGTGTTTCTAGAAAGGAGAGGTTTCCGGCTTCAAGGGGTCCCATGCCATGATGTCCTCTATACTGATGCGGTCGAGAATCTCGTCGACCCCTTTGGCTTCTTCGACTGTCATCCGTGGAAGCATCTTGTGAAGGGCCTCGAAATCGATATCACCATATCCCCAACCCTGTACTGAGGACTCTCTTCGTGCAGATCTTGACTCTTGCTCTACGAACTTTGACATAGGAGAAACGATGGCCTTGGGCTTCACCCCAGGTGTCATGGATGAAGGCTTTCCAGCCCGCAATCGTTGTCGACAAAATTCGGCGATCGCCTCCCTGCTGAAGAAGCGGCCAATGTTAAAATGACCCGTTCCATGACTGATGGCAGATGGGATATCCAGCGCAGCCGTAGCGTCTGGAAGTACAAGGCCTAGATCAGAGGTTTTCAGGTCTGGCCCTCCTGTGGAAGGACGGGGAGCGGACCTCTCTCGCTTTTGCTTCCTGCTGTCATCCATGAGCCTACTTCGACGGAGAGACCTCGACTAAGTAGAGGTTCCAGCTAATTGACGAGAAGGCTACTTCCGTTTGGTTCCATCTTCGAGTCACGGCGTCGTCAGTCGTATCCCAAGTCTTGTACAGATCTTGGGGCAAGAGTACTAGGAGTGCGGATAGAAGGTTGTTGAGTTTCGATATGAGAGACGCAGTTAGACGGCATTTATAGCAGCGCGGCTTGCTCTCCCCGTTCAGGAGTGTCCAGGATATGGCGGCTTTTCTTGATCAGTGGCTCAACCATGGGTTGTCCATTTCCGCGTACCACTGTACGGCAACGATGCTATCCGCCGAACCGCTTCTATAAGAAGTTTGCGCTCTGATTCGCAAATCTGTGGCCATATCACGTGCCTTAGTGATGATTGGTCAGAAGATCCGATTGGTGATCAAGCCCGCCGAGCGTCAACCCGCCAGCGTGTGATACTGTTCCGCGGAATACCAAGCCAGTTCGTACCTCGTATGATGAGTGAATAAAATTCGCGGGTGTGCTGCAAAGCAATCGGTTCCAGAGAGCAGGGCAATGTTAGATCACACCAAGCAAGTCGTTCGCTGACTCTTTTCTACTGTACGGGCCAGATTATCGTCGACTGACGGTGCACTGGCTCAATTATCATGCTGAAAGCCACCAGCTGCTTCGTTCTCAAAAGAAGTCGAACTACTACAAGGGTATCGCGCCATATATCACTTTGGCGTACGTGTGCGTGTGCGAAACGTTCTATTAATTGGTTGTTTTATATTCTGTCAACTGTGTTTCGTTTTGTTTTATGTTTCCATACAATCGTCGTCTGTTCACCATCACTAAAGTATCGCCAAAACGTCTGTAACAACATTCTCGTACACTTGATGAACCCTAACGCAAATGTATTGTGAGACATGCAAATGATGCCCGTCGCGCTCCTGCCTTCTGTCCAGTGCCGGAACATACCGCCAGAGTCGGCCAAACACAGGTTTTGAACCGATTGCAAGACCTTCGACTCCGCCGACGTGACCATCCACTCTAACCCGACGTCCACCGGCGCCGAAACGCTGCATCCCTAGCGCCACCATGATCATGCGCATGCTCATAGCCCTCCAGGCCTGCTTCTGCCGCTGGAGACCGGGTATCATCTGGCTATATATCATGTATGATATAGTTATCGTACATGCCGCCGTCGGTGGCGAAGGACTGGTCTCCTGAGTTGGCATTGTCAGCCAGTCGAGCAGGGACGGTCGTAACGTTGCCGTAGTATGGATGGCTGTTATTCTGGTTTAATATGGCCGGATCGACTGTTGATTGCCGGTCTTGGAGAATGTTCATGAATGGAAGCAGCGGCGAGCGATTAGAGAACGTGTGGAAATCTGTTAATGTCGCTGCGAAAGCCGCGACATGTTCGGTCCATAGGTGCTCGACTCATTTCCGACGCCCCTCGCGGCGCCTTGCGGTGCAAGTTTGTATGCGGGCTCAAAGCCAGACGCGGCAAGCCTATAAGCTGAGCCCAAGCCATTGTAGTCTTCTTGAGCAGTCGCAGTGTCTTCAGACTCTTCATGCGTTGATCGTGAAGGTCGGGTAAGCTGACCCCTTGGTAACAGTGAATTTTCGTAGGTTTGAACGGGCGAAGGAGCTAAAGGAGGGAGCAAAGGTAGTGACGAAGGTGAAGAAGGCCGGTTGACCTGTATTGTTTCAGCGCGAGATCTCGCCGCCTTTTTCGCCCGGGCCTCTTTATATGAGGCAGTAAGAGCGCGACGAGCCTTCTTTACTGGTGCATCGTCGTAATGATCCACTTCGTCCACAGTCTTGCGTTTTTTGTTAGCGGTTGTAGCAAAGATTGTGTTGTCATTATCGCCATACAAGGCGGCTCCGATTGGAGCACGCTCTTCACCAGTGAGCATATACTTATCACTAGCTTCACGGTCACACTGTGCGTCTGCTACAGGTCTTTTGCGGTCTTTGCGATTTTTTGCCCCGTTAGGGTACTTGTCCAGCCACTTTCTACGTTCGCAGATATCGTCAACAGTGACAATATCCCGTAGGCGCTGCGACTGCTCAACCTCATCACCCGGAGCTTCCCATGACCACCAATGGCCTGCCCACAGGTCCTGGTTCGTGACCTTGTCGTGACTTTCTTTCCGGCTAAGTCCGGAGCACTTTAGTCGGGCTTTCCTCTCGAGGCGAATAAGCTTGTTGGCGATCTTCTCCCATTCTTGGTCAGTGACCTCGTGAGCGTATCGTTTGCGAAGCTCGCTATCCTTGCCCATGTTCAGACTACCCTCATAGGCGTCACGAATGGTCGCAATCAACTCTCTCGGAAGAGTATCAGTCCACCACTCCAGAATGAGGAGAAACTTTCCAAGAGGTTCGCCTCGGTTGTTGGTAACGATCTCGCCGCCACGGGTGAAGTACGCTAAGGGCTCGGGATCATCTTGTCGAGCTAGGTTCTGAACGCGGTGCATCGCCGGAGACGGGTTGAACGGGAACAAATACTGATGCTCCGATACGAGGGCGAGATTTTCCATCCCATCACATACTCGCCCTCTTTAACAAGAAGCTCTTTGTCGCCAAGCGGCCATGCGATGAAACTGCCTAGATCCGTTTGTCGCTGTTCGTCGTGGTCTTCAGGGTACTTTGAGTGTTGCAGCTCAGGATACCTTGACTTCTGACGCTCCGCATCCTCCGCATCCTGAGTGCCGGTAAGATGGTAGTTGAGCTCTGACAGCATTGCATCACCGGCCTTGTCATCACGGCAGCAGTTGCGGCGAGTGTTAGAGAGGTATGGGGTATGGGATAGCGACCGCTCATCGCGCTGTCGACGTCCGGTGGATGCTACATGCTCTCGCACAGCCGGTCGTCCCAAATGTCCAGAGTGGCTCTCTTTCTTCGTCTCCAGCCTGGATATACCATTGGAAATACTCCTTGGTTGGAAAGTCGATCCTGTTGTTACAAAGTCAGCAGGATGTTCTTACACAAGAGAGCTTATACATACCTGGAATCTTCTTCGGTAGATCTGAATCGGGCACCAGCTATTTGCGTCATCCGCCATGCTGTCTGTCCACCTCTAGCTCGAGTGAGCATGAGCGTTGGCCAGTTGGGGATGGGGTCGAAGATGTCAAAGGCGTGGGTTCGCAGAGCTTGTGTGGCCAAGATGTCCGCGATGTTCACTTCTCCACGACGTAAGAACGGCGCAGGCAGTAAACTGTCCATGTCGCCTGCGCAAGGCGTGATGGATGGCACCGTCGGAGCGGGCGTTCCCTCATTCTGTGAAGAATGGCGCATGTCGTCGCCCCGAGTGTTGTCGGTGGAATCATCGGAACGTGGAACTTGGGCTGATGTCTTCTCGGCCATTTTATCTGTATCGGAAGAGGACGGGGACGTGGGAGAGTAGTATATTGGAGAGGTGAAGTCGATTCACGCGCCGTGTCGGAATGTTGCGTCGATTGTTGTCTCTAGTTTCGAAGAGATTGACGATTATACTTCTCGATGGGCAACGCGAAAGGCTTTCGAAGTCTCATAAGGGGTTTTGAACACATAGGGTTGGAACACGCGCCTTCGTGGAGGGCACAGAAAGTTTGCGCCGAGCATCTCCCGAATAGCAAAACTGTTTAGCCTACGTGTACGCGACACAGCGAAGATATACGATTGGATCGAGGAGGTCTCACAGGTCCGTGGCCGCTGGTCGAATAGTAAGTATGCTAGAAAGGATCAACACGTAGCATTCACGTGGCAACAGCAAGCTGAATGGGTATTGTTCTTTGGGCAGTATCGTGACGAGCAAGACATCAGCTTTGCCGTCTTTCAACACATTGTACAACGCATTTTACAGCATATATCAGCGATGAACAGTCGCAGTATTACGCTCGTTTGTCAGGCGCCTAAGCTAAAGTCGCTTCTGATAACCTACGACAGCATCTATGGCGAGATGGAACAGATGGCTGTGTCTTGTTTGTTTTCGATTATCGTGTGACCACTGCCTCATGGTGCATCCTGTGAGTGCTCGTAGCTGATATAGTTGGAACGGTTGTTTGCTTAGCATGGACATAGTCATGATGATATTGATATTCAGAAGTCATCTTCAGAGAATGGATTTTATTTGAGAGGCCCAGTGTACACGAAAGTGGACTGCAGCACGCATTTTATGTGACATGCGAACGTCTGCGGAATGGCTGGGACATTGCACCGTAGGGCAAAGTGAACTCTTGCTTGGACCTAATCTACGCTACCCAGGGCGTTAATCGTCATGGTTAGGCTCCCTGTAGTCGTCGTCAAAAACTGCAGGCCTCTATTTTTCCGCTGCCAGCTTTCACCCTTTGAAGTGCAATAGCCTCGTGCTCCAGCCGTCTAGCGGTGCTTGGAACACCTAACAGTACATCTTGATCGCTACTTTGTCTGCCTGGATCCTCAATAACGACATCCCATCCCGCACTTTGCGCCTTTTTCCGTTTGTCCGTCTTTCACCCGTAATGGTTGACAGGTTACTCGTCAAAGCTGAAGAAGTCGTCGCCTAGCGGCCCGAAGTCGTCATCGAACTCAAAGGGCGATTCCGCCACTTGGATTGCCGACGCGTCGAACAATGTTTGGTCCTCAAAGTTGCCTGTCGTGGAGATGGGTGGCTGAAGTTCAGCAGTATCGTTCTCGTGATAACCGCCCTCGTCCTGATGACTTGCGCTTGGTTGCGGCAGCTGGTTGCTATTGATTTGGTTTACTTTCTCGCTGCTGTCGAACTCATGCCACTGCTGAAACTCAGGAGGTGGAGTGAAGAGCGGACTGAAACCACTTGGAGGAGTGGCAAGGGAAGATGAAGATACGGCGTGGTTCGGCGTCGCGAAAGGCTGACCATGTGTAGTTGGTTCGTAGGGGTTACCATACGTGGGCCAGCCGAAGGTTCCTTGCACAGTTGCTGAGAAGGACGTATCTGAAGGTAGATGCGGAGTATACTGCGCTGGGAGCAGCATCACAGGGGGTGGCGTCCCGGCGTGATGGCCGCGGTGCACGATGTGCGGGCCGTGCTGATGAGCGTATGCCGATGGAGCCAAGAAGTTACTTTCGGCTGCCAGTTGATATAAAGCATCGAACTGCTGGAAAACAGCATTTGGATCTAGCCCAGATGATGGAGCAGAAAGAGGGTTCAAAAAGGCAGATTGTTGAGGTGCTTGAACAACGTCATCCAGGAGTGTTGACGGCTGGTCTCGCTCCTGGTGCGAAGGTAGACGAGCCTGACTCACTCCAGCTGTGCGATCTTGGGTCCAAGGAGCGGAGCGTGTGCCTCGAGGCCGCTTCGGTGCTTGGACTGGACCCTCCTCATCGTCTTCTAAGAGGCGGCGACGTTTACTCTTCGTCAGGGCATTTACAAGCCTGCCGCGGTCGTCGCGAATCTTTGGTGGGCCTTGCTCGATGTTGAACTCGCGTTTACGTTTCGAAGAGCCGTTGTTATAACCCTCGATCCATCGGAACCCTCCAAGCGCAATGTCCTTGGCTGCGACGTCATTGACTCGGCTAGAACGCTTTTGGTGAGCGGGAGCGTCAAATGTATGCGCCTCGTAAAGCTTCCAGCCTGGGATGCGATGATGCCCAGGGCGAGGCTGCGTGACGAACTCGCGGAGCGTGTCTTGCTCACGCGAAACAGGCACAGAAGAGTTTCTGTCGAGTAGCTCCTCTCGCTGATCAGCCTGGAGATGACGTAGCTGGGAGAGATCGCGGTTGGAAACAGATTGCCAGTTGTTATCGAGCGACAGACCACCGGTGATGTTCTGACGGTAGTCAAACAATCGTTTGACAAGCCTATTGCGGAGCGTGTTCCACTGCGCGTCCGTCATCAGGTAATGGAAGCGAAAGCGGAAATCATTCCACGTGAGATTGGGGTATGCTGTGAACAGCCAATCAAGCTCAAAGCCCTGGATCTTGTCTGTCAATCGCGTTGCAAGAGCAGGAAAACGACGCAGAACTTGGCCGTTGGGACCTGACTCTCGATCTTGAGTAGGAGGAGGAGGTAGCTTAGCAGGATCGGGGATATGGAACAACAGTTGAGCAGGCGCAGGGTTATACGGACTCAAGTATTGAAGGCGAGGGACAAAGCCGTGTACGTCTTCTGGCTCGTTGCGTGACGCATTGTAGTCGCGTGGAAGATCCATGAAGTTGTTAGCTCACATGCCGTCTTCCTTTAGAATAGTGGAATAGGATGCGCTTACCATACACACCGTCCTTCATCCGGCGTTTCTCTGGCAATCGAACCTCCAGATCGAGATCTGTCCGAAGCTGCTCGTCCTTGTCAAGATCATAAACGTTTGACTCATTCTTCACCTGCTTTGTCACATCCAGACCTAAGCGACGCAGCATTTTTGCGTGCCGACTGAAACGGTCCTTGGAAACATCTCCCTGAGACGGCGACTCTTCCTCAGCAGCGGAACCAGTCTCCAAACCTTCATCTACCAAGCCATTCTGTCCCACACTAGAAGACGTATCTTGTGTAATGCCATCAACATTCGGTCGCATGCATTGTTGGTGATCAGTCGAGATGGTGAACTTTGTGCTCGCAGCTCCATCACTGGGTTCACGGCCTGGATTCTGGAAGCCATCGTCTTGTTCCCAGTGTGAGAGTGTATCACTCGGATGAGTGCTCGCAGGAAGGCTGTTCGATGATAAGCTTCCGGCGACTTCTAGCTCGCTGGAGCTGCTCCTGGGATGAGGAGAATCCTTGGCATCTTTGTTGACAGTAACGCGGGCTGGCAACGCGTCAGGGATGTGATTTGCGGGTTGCATCTTGGCTTGATCAAGATATGAGGTGATCTTGGGGGTTGTGAGAAGGTGTCAGGTTGTTGGGTTGCGACAGCGTTGAGGATGTATCGTTTTGTTACTTTCAGTATGTGTGTTCACGCACACGCGTCCCAGAACAACACCAGGCCACGCGATTCGCCGGTCGGAGCGGAATGACGTGACGCCTATAACTAGGTCACGTCCTTTAGCTACTACAACACCGTGAATACACGGAAAGAAGCCTTGGTCACGAGGGTGATGACATAGATCTTCCAGCCCCCGTAATGAGGCTTCTGATTCAGCACTTCAGCAGCGCGACACGTTCTCATTGTCTAAACTACGTATGTATCTCCTGTTCCCTAGAGCGAGCGAGGTTAGCAGCTCTGGCGTCCGTAGACTCTAGGGGGCATTCATCGTGGCACAAAGCAAGAGCGATAGCACCAATCTTCTGGTCTTTGAGTTGGATGGTATCTTAACCCTACAAAGCCGGCGTACGGGGTAGTGGATTTAGTCTTCCCTGTTCTTCTGATCCAGCGTTGTTTGAGCGCTCCTACATGAACAATATACTATCACTCGAGTTGCTCTGCGCTCCTGTGACGAACTAGTTGCAGCCATATTGAATTCAGGCGCACGGCGGCGCTAAACTGTTTCCAGGACATGTACAGAAAACGCCTAACACTGATGCGTGCTTTGCGGCCTGCACTGGGCTCCATCCAAACGCAATAAACCGAATAAAGCCAGACGACTCGCAGAGTCTTTGCCTGGGTATGACACTACACTGCTTCCAAGCTCCCATTTGCCTGCTCCGAACCGCCCTAGCGTACCTCGTCGCTCACCTCAGAAGAAACACCGTCAACTCGCTCAAGCCGTATTGCTCCCTAGAGTTCATCAAAGCGATCAGGATCCCAAGGAATGCAGGTGTTGGACTGTGGCAGATCATCAAACCCTATGATCTGCGGCATAGGAGGACCGATCCAAGTAGCTCCAAGCTCTCCTGCGCTAGCGTTGCTACGGTTTCCAGTACTGTTTTCGAAGGTCGGGAATTGTGACTCTCCAAGGGGCGAGGGTCGCTCGCTTATTGATGGTTGTGCAGTTTCGATGGGCTTATCGTGAGCCGCTCCAGGTGCTTCGTTTGTTGCATCTGAATGGAGATGGCCATCGCGCTCTTCCAGCAAAGGATGCTGCACTTGCTGGGCGACATTAAGATGTCCATCGTGTACTGACTGTAATGTGGATGGTGAACAAGAGTTCGACACATCACCGTGATAGAAAGCACTCAGCTCCCCATTTTGTTGGCTGGACTGATGCCAGGAGGTTTGATTGAGCGCTGCTTCACCGTCCCCGGCGGAAAGAAAGGTGTGATCCCATCCGTAAGCATGAGGCTCCTGAATTAGCGGGTGTTGCGGCCATGAGAAGGTGTTGGTGGCATGGTCTTCGCCTGGCAGAGCTGTGAAGACACACGTGTGAAAGCATGGGAAACTTGTAGCGACGTGCATCGGAGGAACTAGCTGATGATCCGAAAGAGGCTGCGTTGCTTGAGACTGGCCAACAACTCCGTGTTTGCCCATGTCGAATTGAAAATCACTGTTGCCTTGAATACCAGGGTTGGTGTGTGGCTGCGGTGCGTTCTCCTGTAACGAGTGGTCGTCTACTGCGCTGGTAGGGGTGGCTTCGTGCATCGTCTTCGCGCGCTTTTTAAGTCTCGCCTGGAGCACTTTGCGGTCTTTTGCGCCAGGCACGAACTCCTCTTCTTCGTCCAACTGTCGTTTACGGCCCCTACGGTGTTCGGCGCCATTTTTCCAGCCCGTGACGTTGCCTTGTGCATCCTTGCCTTCAC
>JAWDJW010000012.1:0-32246 GCA_033119265.1 Coniosporium uncinatum
GGGATTAGAGGATGAGAAGACAACAGGATGAGAAGACAAGAGGATGCGAGGCTAAGGTTAAGATCTGGTGGTGGTGGTGGTGACGGTGGTTCGCAACGGATGTTCTTCGGTTGTACAGCTTGCACATTGGATCTTCACTGGTAGGAGTCTTGGTGTGGAGCTGTGGATGCCTTTGGCGTGGCGTCACGTTTTTTTTCTGCGGAGGACGGGTTTTTCCGATTCGGCATTGCATTTGCACTGCGTTGTCTTTACCGCACGATACCACCTACGTTTTCTCATTCCCCGGGATCTAGAGCAGACGAAGGGCCTTTTTTGTTTTTGTTCAAAAGACTTTTTTTGTTTTGCGGCAGCGACGCTTTGGATAGATTTGTATAGTAATGAAGGTCAACAATGACGAGAAAGAAGTTTCTGGCTTCGAATATAGGGGGGGAAAAAAAATTCGCTGATTTGAGTTGGATTTCCTAATCGATCGCCACGATGTGGTTGTTTGCATGTTTCGTGGACCGGGGGTAAAGATTGTACGTTTGGAAAACGATAGGCCCATTGACGTTGATTTCTTGCCATTCCCCGATATCTTTGCAACACCCTTATCCATCCATTGCCACAAGTCTGACGATCGTGATGGAACTTGCCGGTACCTTTGTACGTGTAGCACGACGAAGGTCTGTCTTGGCTTACGTCCAAGAAGGGCTGCTAACAGATGATGGATTCACGTCGGTTTTCGCCTTCTTCTGGCTGGGGCCCAGAACGAAGATGATCTTACTGGCGAATGGGGATCATCGTGATGTTAATATTATTCACGGTTGGGCTTTCGTAAGGTCCCTTTTGAGGAAAGTCATGTTAAGCAGTTGGGCTACAGTAGCGAGAAATGCCGCGTGGAAGCAGTGATACCCGATATGCATAACGTGACCGCCTCCCACTAGACCTGGAATCACGTACCTACATAGAGCTAATCATCTACCGTAGTGAAGATGCAGCAAGCTGAGCCGTCAGGTTCTGGAACGCTGCATTCTTTACAAGTTTGCCGCAAATGCAAAACGACCAGCCCGTCTACGAACTCTAAGAGGATACGAACTTCTGAGAGAATAAAGTTGTTGTTGTTGTTGTTGTTGTTGTCCCGACAGATAAATTACGAATCCGACCCGCTGTGCAAAGCTGTCATGGCTGGATCCGTACTCAAAGATCGTCGAGGTGCTTTTTTGTTCTGGTCTCGTACAAACCGCTGTGGGTTGCATCCAGCTCAAGATCTTCCCATGGGAGAGAGGTTGGATAAGACCGAGCGAGGCGGGAGACGGAGGTGTTTCTGGTATTTTAGAAGAGCTGTTTGTGAGCTGTATGCGTGGTTCGGTCCGAAGACCTGCACAGAATAGATGTGCTTGTGATGAGATCACCTGGAGAGATAGTTGGAGATACCTAAGAATGCGTGACATTGTGCACGTGTGTAAAGAGTGGTACGTTTGTTTGGTTAGTGTGAATGAGATCTTCGACCGTGAGTGAGCTCCTCGGTATCAGACCCTTTTTGTTGGACGGTTTTTTTTTTCTTTGGCGCTGATAAGTTCGGAGAGAAGGTATAACAGTTAGCGTTAGAGGTCACACGATGGACTTTTGTACTTTCCCATCAAGCATACACCTGAGCCATCTTAGCTTTTAGGTATGCTTCACTAGGTTGCCGGCGGAGCGCTTGAGTAACGTTAGGATAGTATGTTTGAAGGCAGGAGTCACCAGACACCCTCGAGATTTTCCTTCCCTTCCAGGACACCATGCACGCATTCGTTTCTCTTCTCCTGCGGGCCTCCACGCCACCAACGGAGCAAGGGAGGAGCTGTAGAGACGCGCCAAGCCTCTGTGTGAGCACAATGGCAAACTTTTTGATAATGGCATCATGCAGGCTGCGGGCGGCAGACCGCACCACAAATGGCTGAATACCGCGGAATGGGGGTCGTGGTGCGGTGCGGTGCGGTGCGGAGAGGAGCATCCAGTGTCGTCCGAACGAAAAACTTAGGCGGTGGTGGGGCATGATTGTCGGCGCCGACGGTAAGACGGCGCCGACCATGATGTGCACACCGTCGCCGGCATGGCTTTACTTGCATCATTGCATGCTGCCTCGTACCATGTGGACGCACCATATGCCCCTGCCAAGTATAATGGCGGGTTCGAGTTGACAGTATTGGATTTATCGAATATGTCAGGCCGTGGCCAAAAGCGTCAAGAACTTGTCAGAAAAAGACTTGTAGATACGAATGGATGCCATGGCATTTCGTGACCATTAAGCGAAGGGAATCCCTATGTGTTTGGACAAAAGCCACACGGAAAGGCCAGCCACGCTAGCGAAAATAAGGTATAGCAGAGACAAGAAAGATAAACGTTAGCATACTGTGCCCACCCACTAACGTAGGCAGAAAGTGGTACAGTACTGTGGTGGTAAAGCACTGGTAGGGAAAAATGTGAGAACCCCCCCCCCTTTGGACCCTGATGACAAGCCAAGCCCCGCGGTGACGACGGGTTTTTTCTCTGGTGGTTGTGCCCTGCGCTTGAGGCTTTCCCAAGTTTCCCTCCCGCCATTTGGTGTTTCAATTCCCCCCATATCCCACGCGTCCAGCTGCATAATTACTTGCTTTCCCGCCATCCCTCTCGTGCATACTCGCGGTCTGCACTCTGTCTGCACCACTTCGCTTTCGCCTTCTGCACCCACCACATCTCCACTATACTGCAGTTGTTACTACAGTATACCCACACCCGGGACCAATCATCTGCAACTCACATGCCCCGCTTGGCGCGTAGCTTAGGAGGCTTGTCATACATAGTCAGCTGAGGGCGGTGCCTGCAACCCTCGACTCGGAACTTTTTCTTTTAACCAAGGCCAAGGCCGCCTACTCTATTCTATACCAGAACTTCGGTCAGCCTCCTTGTGCTCCTGTCAGACCTGCCCTGTCACTGCCTCTTCTCGGCCAAGAAAAGGACCGTCAGCAAGAGCCGTGGCCTGTTCATCCGCGAAGGGGGTCGGTTGAATCTCGAATATAACGATGCCTGGAGCTGCTCGATAACATCTACCTTACTACTTCATTCCTACTACCACTGTTCCTGATAGCTGTCGTTATTCTCTTGATACAGAAAACAAGACTGCTATCGATATGACCCCTCATGACGCTCTCAAGATCACGGCGCAAGCCTGTAACCAGAACATGTCCAACATGCTCTTCACATTGGCCGGCGCCGTAACGCTGTGCTTATGCATACTACCCTACCTATTACTTTTCCGCCGCTCTTCACCAAAACCGGAGCCCTCACCACTGCAACACTTCCGCTTCCTCGAACTACCACGCGAACTCCGCGACGAAGTCTACTCTCACCTCGTCACCAACCCGTCCTACCCAGCGATCCGACCCCCACCCAAACCCAGGAACCTCTTCACCCTCATCCACGACCTCTTCCGCCACACCAACCTCGTCGCTCCACTCCCGCCCTCCCGCTGGCACGGCGGCGCCGGCCTCCTCTTTACCTGCAGCTCCCTCTCCGCAGAGTACACCTCGGCCCTAACCAAACACGCCACCTTCGCCCTCCGCATCCAAGAATCTAACAAAAACACCTCCCCACTCTGGCCCCTCCGCTGCAGCACCCTGTCCAACATCCGCTACGCATCCATCCACATCCTCGCCACCCCGTCCCTGCTAGGCTCCCACATCGGCTCCTTCGACCCGCGCCGCGCGCCCCCGAGCCTCAGCTGGCCCGTCCTCGACCGCGCCATGCTCGCCATCGAGAAGATGGACCGGCTCCGCAGCCTCGAGGTCGTGGTACGCGCGCTGGGGAACCCGCTGTGGAATCCGCTCTGGCTGTGGTGGTTCGCGGGCATGAGCTTCAAGCTGGGCGCGGCGAGGGCGGCGGCGGCCGGCTTTCACAAGCTGCAGGAGACTGCGCACGGGAAGCACGAGTTGGTGGAGAGGAAGGGGGGTGTCCGTGCCTTGAAGCGGATCAAGTTTGAGCTCGAAGGGTGGACGCCCGGCGAGAACTGGATGGCGCGGAATTTCACGAATCACGAGGGTGTGGGGAAGGAGAAGGCGCTTGAGCCACCGATGCCGTTGGATTCGTCGGAGGAGGAGGAGGTGGAGCATGGTGGGGATAAGGGTTGGACGTGGCGGTGCAGCGAAGGGCATCGTGTTGGAGGGGATGTGGAGGGTGAGATGCCGATTAGGCAGTTTTGCGCCATGTTGTACCGAGATTGCGAGGTCTGTCGGCCGAGGGCGCCGACGGGGCTTGAACAGGGCCTCTGAGAATGCATCGAGGGATAGGATGGTGGAAAGACGGCTGGATGAATGACTGACTGACTCAATAACAAGGACGACGAAGACGATGATGATGACGATGACGATGATGACGATGATGAAGACGACCCTTGCTTTTCTCTTTTGGTCATGCATAGCGCGCACGGAAAAGGAGGCCTGCATAGCGAATTGGCATGAGCGTTTTGGGTATCACGACGAATTGGCATGAGACGTTTTTACGAGATGACGGGAAATTAGAGATGAACGTTCTTGCCAAAGTGTATTGACTGTTGATCTTTGTTTCACACACCCGTGCTATCACATGAACTTTCCAAAGTGAACGTATAGAAAGCTCGAAACACCAAGTCATCTCTCCACGTCCGACGAGCCCACCTTCTCGTAATCTAGTGTAAGCGCTGGGTCTACGCTATGTCGTTTTGGCAAAAGGAGGGAGTGAAGGGGTGGTGAGTCGCTCCTTCTGTGCCTGAGGTCGGTCACAGTAGTTTCCGATTTGTGTAGGGTTCTCGGAGCCGATGAGAGCGAGAACGACCCCCAACACGATGACTCTGATGGTAAAGGGTAAGATGGTGCAAAGACGCTGCTCAACGTCTGAATTGAGCGTGCACTCGAGCCCCGCCGTGGAGAGACTCATCATCATAATACGTGGACCGTGGTCGTTGGCATCCAGATACCATCTCAGGGTCGACTGAAGCTATTGATATCAACGATTCCCGGACTACAACCAAGCCAAGCTGCCAGGTACGCAAGCGGATCAACAGGTGCTGGGCCCACCGCACCCGCAGCGCAACGTGCTGCGGCTGGGGCGAAGAAGAGTCGATGGAATGTATCGACTTGCTGTGCCCCTCCGAAATGGCTCTCTAGAGTTAGACGCTATTGGACTGTTCCGTTGAGTGGAACGAGTGGATCCCCAGTGCCATGCAAAGTGAGCATCTTCTTCCCAAGTCCCTTGAACCGGGCGAGCTTCGAAGAGTCGTTCCCATTGATTACGTCGAACAGTGCGACGGATCGAAAGTATGCCTCGTCCGAGTCGGAGAAGGTCATGTCTGGCGCGGAACAGCTTGCGTTTTGGAAGACGGAACTTTGGACGTAAAGTTCCGCGGCCTTGAAGAGCACTGGAAAGGTGGTACCACTGACGGTCACAATGTTTGCAAATCCGATGAAAGGCGCTCCGGGAGGAACACCATCCTATGGGAACTGTCCGCTCATGCTCGTCGAGCCTTGAAGGACCTTAGCAATCACTTCGGCATATAATGAGTCAACCGTGACTATGGTGTTCATGTCGAAGCATTCGATTACAAAACCGATCAGATCTCTCATGTCACAGAAGTACCTATCTGGCAGTACAACAATGCCGTCGGTAGCCCTATCGAGATCATCACAAGCTGAGATAATGATTTTCTGGTAGGCTGCGAAGACATACTGCGGAGGTGCGGCAATGTTACCCATTACTACCGAAGCCCAGTAGCCGGCTACTGAATAGCCAAGGTTGTATATGACCGGCGCGTTGGCTGTGAGACCATAAAATCCTCCGGATCGCTCGGCAGAGATATATCTTTGCCTTCTGCCGTTCGAACACCCGGTGTAGTACGAACGTCATGGGGACGTCCGATAGAATGCTCTGACAACGGCTTTTCCAAATACAGACGTGTCGTGTATGGCCCGGTAAGAATAATTTGCGACGAGTTGCTCGTTCCAAATCCCTGTTTTTCTTAGCACCCACAAGCCGGACTGCGCATCGGTAGTGTTATACAGCGGGAGGCCACCTTTGATGGTTGAAGAGGCATGTCCTGCTGCAACTGAAGCTGGCAGGGAAGTCACACGTCCAGCAGCAAGTCCACCACCTCCGAACACGACAAGACGTCCGTTCCAATCTTCGAAAGGTAGCCACGAGTACACGTACATGTGATCGTCTATGTGGGACAGCGTTACAGTGACGTTGCAGAAGCTCAACTTAGAGCCGTCGATGGAGCCCGGAATAGGGTAGTCATAGACTGCCTGTTCTGAAACTGACAGAATGCGGAACCCTGAAAGCTTCCTCAGTCCGAGGCGTTCGCATGAGCCAGCCGAAGGATGATCGCAGTGGTGAAAGGGTTTTTTTTTTTTGGTAGCCTGGGAATCGGAACTGTATCGTCAGAGACGCTCGCCAGAAAACCAGCAAGATGTAGAAGGGTAGTTTCATTGTAATCGTTCCCTCGCTGTCGTCCTTCGAAAGAAAGCCGTTGGAGCGATGGTCTTCGCAAACATGGGCACGTCGTTTCTTTATGCATGACTGGTCGTTGAATACTCCGCAGAACACACGACTCATGTTCGTTGTCGAAGCCTGGATGCCGGCAATCGACAATTAGAAGCGATGTGGTCAGACAGGCTGACCCGAGAGGTGTTAGTCCATGCGGAGAAACGATTCCCACTGAGATAAATCGCAACCCGCTCTTGGCTTTTGCTACAAAGGAAAGTTTCAAAGCATATAGTGAAGAGATCGAGAGCTGAACAGCGTTACCAAAGAGTCTTCACAGAATGCCTGCGTTGCGGTAATCGAAGTTGAGGTACGCCGCTGCCTTTGAAATACAGTTTGGTATTTTCCGAGTCACCTACAATGGCGGTATTGCTTCACCAATCTGCAGGTATAACTTGAACAGGCGGACGAGACGGTTTACTACATTCAACACTCTACGGTCCTAGCACTTAGATAGAGATTTATCCTCTTGATCTGAATACTTAAAGAGAGGAAAGCGAGCGACGTTCCATCCCCGCAATCTTGACTCGAAGTCGGCTCATTCCGCGTCCTGGTCACGGTAGTCTCCCGAAGCTATCTGATGCATGTTTGTTAGTCAGATACCTCCAATCCCCATAGAAGCTTTCAATTTCTTGACTCCTCCGCTCGACGCCTCGATCGATCGATCGAGATCGAGCCATGCAGTCAATTCCGCAATTTGGGAGAGTTCCTGTTCGAAGTCTTTTTAATCGAACACTTGAATACGACATTGAAGTCGACTGAAGCTGCTATTCCACGCTCTCCAGACTACGGCGCTCGATCAAGCAACACACGAGAATAGTCCATCAAGAAACATGTCAAAAAGGTTGATAGCGACATCAGTTCTGCAGCCGTACCAGAGTCCCTTAGCGTGTCCATAATGAAGAACGAGAGGAGAAGCCAAAGCCTTATCGGCTCGGGGATTCCTAGTGAACGTGAAAATGTAGTTGTTATTGCTCGACGATCAACGACCACCAGTCCGAACATAAAAGATTCCCAGCCTTTTTTTCCAGAAACGCCGCCATTGTAATGCCGCCCCTCCTCCGTCTATGGTATACAAAGAGCGCCTTTTACACGCCCATCGCAACGCATCGCATCGCGGTGCGAACCAAATGAACGAAAGCGCGCCGGCCCCTCCTTGGGGGGATGATGGTGTTGTACATATATACAAGATCCCGCCTTCTATCTTTCCCATTGCCCGAAGCGAGGACTCGAAGCCGGCCAAAAGTGCAAAAGAGCGCATAAACACCAGATGCAAACCTCAACTACATTCCCTGAGCCCGCCCCTCAACCCTTTCCACCCATCCTCAAACCCTGCGTTTCCACCCTCCTCCCGCTCCCACTCAATCTCGCCAACGGCGTCCCACCCTGCTTCAACACCCTATTCCCATGCTCATCCTCAAAACTGACCCGCTTCTCCTTTCCTTCTTCTTCTTCATCATCGTCTTCAGCCAGCTCTTCCAACCCGAAACTATTCCTGCTACCGTTCGGCGGCGTTCTGCTCGCATGGGGCGACCCCGGCGCACCGTTCGCTTCGATGTCATAATCGTTCATCAACCCGGCTCTGTCGCCTGAGATGCTGCCGCCTGAGGCTTGGCGGCTGTGTGCGCCATAACGGTGGTGCCCTGCCATCTCGGCTTCTATGCTCGAGCGGCGGGCCTGCATACTGCGTCTCGACGTGAATGCGGAAAGGCCGTCCGTCGGCACGGCTTCGTCGTAGATGACGCCGTTGGCGACGACACCGCTTTGGCGGGAGAATTTGGAGCCCTCTGGGTCGTCGCGCGAGAGGTTGAGGAGGTAGACGCCTGTGAAGATGACAAGGAAGCCGCAGAGTAGAGAGATGGTGTTTACGGTGTCCGTAGTGTTAAATCCACCAAAGAGGAGGAAGGAGGCGCAGAGCGTGGCGGTGGTGAAAGTAACGTAATATAAGGGATTTACAATGTTGGTGGAGAAGGTGGCGAGCGCTTTGTTGAAGTAATTCATCTGCGTCATGATGCAGACGACAACTACGACGGCGAAGGCGTAGGTCGAGGGGTGCGTGAGCTGATTGTTGCCGCCGAAGGTGAGTTTGAGCGCGACGCCGAAGCCTTTGACTGCCATGATAGACACGCTCCCGACGGTCGAGCAGATGGAAATATAAATTAAGGGATTCTTTTTGCCGTGGAGAGGGGCGATGCGATATATCATTACGATGGCGAAGACAAGGACGATAATGCAGTAGAGAAGGAAGGCTGGTGAGAGAGTCAGTATACGGTGCATTGCAAACCTCTTATGTCTCAAGATATGCGAAATTTCGGGGTATTCGGGAACGCATACCAGGTTGAATCGCATAATTCAGAATTTCATCCACAGTCTCCACCTCTTTGTCCGGCGGCGCATGCAGCACAATAATCACACTACCCACAAGGCACATCGCGCACCCAATCTTTCCCAACGTCCCTAGCTGTTCCTTCAAAAAGTATGCGCCCAGCACGCTGCCAATCAGCACCGACAGCGCACCCAGCGGCGTCACCAATATCGCCGGCGCAAATGCGTAAGCCGCAAAATTGGCGATCTCGCCGAGCACCATGGTCCCTATGCCGGTCCACCATAGAGGCGACTTGAGATATGTGAAGTTGTCGCCTTCAAAGCCATGTCTTTCCGAGGCGTCATTGAGCCCCTTTTTTGTGATGACGAAGGATGTGCCGATGGCGAGCGTAGAGAGGATGGCTAAGGCGAGGCCGATGTATTTGTCTTCCATGATGGTGACGCGTGTTGGTGGTCCCGAAAGGACCTGTGTATGTGTGCCCTAGCTTTTTGCTTTCGCCGATGCGTTTTGCGCTACGTATATGTACAGATGTCGCTACAACTCTGGTGTCGGTCGGACAGTCTTCGAGTCGGTATGGGATTTGTGGGCAATATATCTGGCGTCTCGAACAATGTGGAAGGGATGCCCTGGCTGCGATACGCTGACTTCTAATCTTTCCCGGAGTTGCGCTTTAGATGTGGATGTGGAAATGGGAAGATTGGTGGGTTCGAGTCACAATAGGTCGGTGCGATATGATGCGCATGCGATACAGGCGAGGGAAGGAAGGAAGTCTGGATAGGTGGTCGTTCCGTTTCAGCAACCGCTTGAGGATGATGTGGAGAAGCGGCCTTGCAAGGGGTGGGTTCTGAAGCGAGCGACAAGCGAGACAAAGATGGCAGACTCCGTGTGTCGCGGATGAAGTGTTGAGTCCAACATATGTGGCTCTACTATGGTGAATATCTCAGCTCAGGAGATCGTATTCCTTTTGCTCCCGTCTGCAGGCACGGTGGTTCAGGGTCTTGATGAGCCGCGTCAACTTGTTGTCTTCCGCACGGCGAGTGCCACCATCAGGGCCGACTCGACTGACTCCAGGGCGCACATTTGCACCGAAGTCTGCCCTTTGAACCGTTTTTAGATTGCGCTAATAAGCTCTCTTTGTCCGTCGCCACTTTGCCTCCAGCTTCAGACCCGCTGCGGACTGGAGAGCAAAAGACGCACCATCACGCGTTTACAAGACGGATATCGAATGATCTCAATAGAATCTGTTCTGACGTTTGATACCTAGTATGTCTCACATACCCGTGGAAATCTAGCTTTCTCGCGTCTGCGGTCCGCAGCACCAATATCGTACAAATGCCCATGACATGCCCTATAAGGTATTTGATGTCCACCATTACCATCAAAACGCCTGGGTATCCTCCAAAAACATATTCAGCGCCTTCCAAGAATGCAAGCTATGTGGTGCGTTGATGCTGTCTGATACCATGATCCAACAACATCTGGCGAGGTGAATGATCTAAATCCGCTTGCTCGTATTTCGAGAGGAGCGCATGTGCTGTACGAGAAGCGAAAAGGTATCATGATGGTGTGTCGTAGCGACCTGGATGGGTTCAAGTTCAAAGGGGGTAAGCGAAATCGGGACTTACTGCTCGTGAACCTATTGCTTGTTAGCAAACATACTCAACCTTTGTCGGTGTATGCAGCAATGATGTCGTCCTAGATTAGTATGCGAGCATCCTTTGACTCCTTGCTCCGCGATCTCTGTCCGAAGCCAGGAAACGCACTGTCCACCGGAAAGAGAGTGCATCTGGTTGTAACCCGAGCGAAAGCTCATGAAACACCATGGAGCCTGTAAGTTAGTAGTGCCAAGGCGAGGGGGCTGACTGTAAAGGCAGACAACCTCGGTAGCTGGAGCCGGGAGACACAATGAGGCCAGTAGGCTCGGAGCCATGATCGAACGTAGTACAGTGCAAGAGGATCTCATTCGGATCGAACTCGCTTGGGTTCTGTCATACTGTGAGCTATGACATTCCCAGTATCATCTCTGCGGAGCATACCTTGATCATTCTCTTCACCTTCATCGCCGTCATTGTGTTCCTCCCAGCTCCGTTTACTCAATGGCGAATTGGCGGACGGCTGCGGTGCTACAGCGTTGGGTGCTTCTAGGCCAGGCTGCTCGTCATCGTCGTCATACTGAATCTCATCTAGATCGCCCTCGAAGCTATGCGAATGGTCCTGGACTGGGAGACTCTGTGCTGATTCAGAGCCATCGTCTGCAGGATTGCCCAAAGACTGATCCGCTGGTTGTTTGGGATCTTCAAGTTGCTCCTGCTGGTCATTGTGGGTCCATTCAGCAGTATCATCAAAGGACTCTCCACCAAGACCGGCATTATCGTATTCATCTTCTTGACCAGTGTGGTCGTCATTGGTCAAGAAGTCGTCCCATTCTTCTGTGTGCTCACCATCGTACTGTTCTTGTTGTTCATCAAGCTTATGATTTGCAGACGATTCTCTGTTAGTAGCGCCGTTATCGCGTTCCACAGGTGAGTCGGATACTGCTTGGGGTAGAGACGCCGGAGTCGCGATTTGTTCTGGTCCCGCCTCCATAGTCTCTTCATCAGTACTGTCATCTTCGTCCTGATCTTGGTCTTCTGCAGCTTCATGGACCAGATCCTGCTCCTGTTTGGCTGGATAAACCCGCTCGCGATACCAAGTAACGGGTCCTTTACCTCCCGTGCTTTTACCATAAACAAGAGGTCGAACCACTTGATGATCGTCTGATGACCAATCGATAAGCTTCTCGTCATCCAAGAATACAACAGGATCAAACTCACTAGGGACAGGCTGGACAGTGTCACCCTGGATAGTAGAAGATCCAGAGGAACAATCCGCGGCATGCGCGCCTTCGACGTCATCTTCGTCTTCCTCCGAGTAATCAATCAGATCTTCCTCTCCCAGCTCTTCGTGCGATTCTAGCGCATGCGGTTCCAGTGCGTATGACTGGAGATCTTGAGTCGCGCTATCCGTAGCGATACTTACACTGAGGTCAGGAGCGCTTCCGGAGTCATTCAGCACCTGTTCCGTTTCGGCCGAAAGTGGTGTAGTGAATGGATCTTGCAAACCGTTATGAATAGACATCTCGGCCGCTCCCGGAGCTTCATTGGATGGATTTGACATATCTCCTGCATGCATATCTGCGACGTCCGCATGGGAAGCTTCGTTGTCATGACGTTCTTCCTGGCCTGATACTCCGACAACTGATGGCTTATCGCTCAGTCCGTGTACATGATTCGGTTTGAGGGCTGCTGCTGATTCATTGACTTGCGTGTCAAAGTGGAGCTCTTCCCCATGCTCTCCCCCCTGCGCTCCTCCATCGTCGTTCCCAATCTCGTGTTCGTGCTCGTCGTTATTTACAGGATCGCTGAACTGCAAGTATTCGACCTCGCCCAAACCCTTACCCGCAGCAACTGCTTGAGACAACTCGCTGACAAGAGAAGGCAGCGTGCGAACCCGAAGGAGGTTAATGTACAAGGGCTCGGAGTGATTCAGGTCATCGAGTTTCCGTAAACGTGTGTAGACGTCGAGGATACTGGAAAGTGTTACTGAGACACAATGGGCAGAATTCTGGACATATGTTAGTGACCGTCGTCGGAGGCAGATGTAATATGCGGAAAGGGATGTACTTACTTCAGAAATAGACATCTGGAGATCTTCGATCTCCAGGGTGAGTTCATTCTCTTCGCCAATCGTATCACCAAGGACATGCCTACAGGCCCTAAACAGGTCGCCTAGGCTCTGATCAGAGACAGTAGCGTCTTGGAGCAGATAGGTCTCGGGTAGTCCATCTTGATGGCTCATAGGGGGGAAGAGACAAAGGTTAGCACCTTCGTATACGACGATGACCGGAAGCTTAGATATAGGAGAATCATGAGGGGCTGTCACATAATCGTCGACATATTGTTTGCTCGCGAGCGCGCCATTGCCCTCTTGCGTGTCGTTCACGGTCGAATCGACTGAAACCAACTCCTTTGGTCTGGAATCTGGGGAGGTTGTTGGCAAGTCATTTGCGACTTCGTTCGCGATGCGCTCTGGAGCAGCAGCAGATAAATCTGCAGTTACCGACTCGCTTGATTCCAAATGTGTAGGTTTCTGAGCAGCGAAGTTCGGTACGCTGTGTTCCTCTTCAGCAGAACTCTGCTCGTGACTCTTGTTCCCTTGTTCGCTGATTTGAAGAGGCATCTGAGTAATATCAGTCTGCTCCTCGTAGCTGGAATTGTGGATGTCACTAGTGTGGGATTCGTCAGGCACAGAGTGGTTTGATGGATAAACTGATGATGCAGCGAGATCGGAAGTATTAGAGATATTGGCCGGTTCTTCGATTTCAAGATCTTGTGCATTGCCGATCGCATGGTCTGGATCAGCAGAAGCAGCATTTAAATTCATTTCGGCCGCACTAGAGAACGTTATGTCTGTATGCTCCGGCTCGTTCACGTCGGCCAGATGTTCGTCTGGGTTGGTGATATTGTCGTACATCAAGCTTTCTTGATTCATGCCATCTGCTTCAGAGTCCTCATACATGACTTCATCGTTGGTTGTATCTGGGAGGTCTTGATCCAGGTCTTGATGCAGGTCATGATTCATTTCTTGAGTGGCATCATACCTGCCATCTTCCATCATCGCTTCATCGAAGTCGGCTTGCTCAGTGAGATCGATGTCAATGTCGATGTCGTCGCCACGCCCACCAGCGTCAGACGAGATCTCCATGGTATCGTCAGGGGCGTTGAGGTGCATAGTCGGAGCTACAGATAAGGCCATGTTGGCGGTAATGAAGTGTAGGTGTTCGGGATTAGGTTTGGTCGCAATGTACGGATAAGGGAGCTTGGGTGCCCGCTCTCAAAGAGAAGCTACAACGTCACAGGTGTTGTTCGTGTGCGACAGGAATCGGGAGTGTTGTCTCGAAGGTGATGCTATAGATTAGTGTTGATTGTCGTGGTCGAAGGAACGCAAAGTCTCAGAACAGCCATGGAAGTGGAAAGTTGAGTAGGTCGCCGTTGTGCTGTCTTTGTAGGTTGCAAGCTCGTCGCAAAGTTCGACGCGATTTTAGAACGTCTTGAAAAGTCTATGACAGACGTTTTCGGTTTTCTTGGGGTTGGACGCGTCGTTGACAGACCTAGTGAGTGAGAGCGAGTTGTGAAGAAGGCGAAAACGCGAGGTCATGCAGGTGCGGAGGTCTAATTGCAGGTTGACTCAGCCTTTCCGCTTACGGCCTAGCTCCTTTCGGCGTCCGGAGAAACCTACGCACCTAAACTGCGGACCCCGACGCTGCTTGGACATTTGGACAGATTGGATGAAGCTGACCATAAGGCGCTGGACACTCATATATTGACGACCCTTTCGCAAAACACCACTGTCAGGTCGCCTCCTTCTATCTGATTCGGATCCAGAAAGCACAATGGTTCGTCCCCTCCGACTTCGAGCGAGATATCATATAGCTGACGCTTTCCCCTTAGGTTGTCCTGGCTGCTTCGATATGTACTCGAGGAGGGAAGCCAGTGTTGTCGCGTCAGGTAAGACTGGAACGGCTGCATGTGCACTCACAATTGCATAATTCTGGAGATACTGATCGGTCGTCCTCTAGTTTCGAGAAATGCAAAGGAGCAGGATAGAGGCACTCCTAGCTTCATTCCCTAAACTGGCATCTTCAGGAACACAGCATACGACCGTAGAGCAAGACAATGTGCGATACGTATATCAGCCTCTCGATGAGCTTTACATGGTCCTCATCACCAATCTAGGCTCGAACATTCTCCAGGTCCGTCATTGCTGTGCCTGATCGCATTCTCCTTGGTTGCTGGTATGTTCGGCTTACTGAGATTTTGCCAGGACATTGATTCACTCCACCTCTTCGCTCAAGTCGTCTCCTCAGTATGCAAGTCCTTGGACGAGCGGGAGATTGCCAGGAATGCTTTCGAATTAATATCAGCCTTTGATGAGCTCGTCACGCTCGGATACCGAGAGAACCTTACACTTTCGCAGATCAAGACTTTCTTGGACATGGAGTCACACGAAGAGAGGATACAAGAAATCATCGCAAGGAACAAGGAACTAGAAGCGAGCGAGGAACGCAAGCGGAAAGCCAAGCAGCTCGAGATGCAGCGAAAGGAACAATTACGCAGTGGGCGCGGTGCTGCTATGCCTCGCACGCCCTCATATCCTACCTATACTCCTCCTGTCCAGCCCACGATTACCGATTCATACGACAGCTATGCTGAGAAGAACAAGCCTTCAAAGCCATTAGCCATGAGGGGAAAGGGCATGCAGCTGGGTAAGAAGAACAAGACTACCAGCATGTTCGAGCAGGTTCGCGGAGATTTGGGTCCGGAAGCTGAAGCACCGCTCGTATCGAACACTCCCACTCCAGTAGTCGCTTCGCCTACGACTCCAGCAGCACGCGCATCAGTATCATCTGACCGCGAAAGCGTGCATGTTACCATTGCGGAAGCTATCTCCGCCAAACTCAGTCGCGAAGGCTCTCTTGACTCATTCGAAGTCAAGGGAGATCTACAGCTTCGCATCTCGGATCCATCACTTACACAGATCAAGCTAGCGCTAGCAGTCGGCAATAGTCACGGTGCACAGCTTACGACGCATCCAAAGGTTGACAAGACAGTCTTCAGGAACACCAAAGCAATCCAATTAGCGGACACAAACAGGGGAGGCTTCCCCGTGAATAATTCCATTGGTGTCATGCGTTGGAAACTTGCAGCAAAAGGCGGCAATGTCGAAGATCCACCAATTACGTTCACGGTGTGGGTCAATGATGCTGGAGGCAACACCTGGAACATTACGGTGGAATATGAATGGACTGGCGGCGACCCACTGAAAGACGTCACGATAACGATTCCCTACTCCACTTCCGAACCTGCAGTGTCAAGTTTCGATGCCGTCTACGAAGTCTCTGGCGATAGCATCGACTGGACAATCGGCGCGGTCGACGACAGTAACGCGAACGGCAGCTTTGAATTCGAGGCGCAGGCGGAGACTGACAGCGAATTTTTTCCTATGAGTGTTAGATTCAGCAAGACCAGTCCGTACGTGGACGTTGATGTAAGTCATAAATCTCTTTCACTTTGTGATTGCTCGAGAGTGGTGCTGATCAAAAGCAGGTCTCGAGTGTAACGTTGGTCAGCATGGCACAGGACATTTCCTTCTCCAAGGATGTCAAGTCAGTGTCAGATTCTTATTTGATCGTCTAGCGAGCGGTGTATGAAAAGCTGGAGTTAGCATGGCCGGGGGCTTGGGGCCCTAGACGGAGATATTGGGATATGCGCAGAAGCTGGGGCACTTCAACGCTTACGATTAGAAATGATATGCTGTTTGACCATTCGAAGTGACATCGACTCTCTTGTGACCCGACATGCATTGATCAATGAAAACATTCATCACTTGATGTTCGGCCAATGGGAGTCAATTGTAACGTGACTGCGTGACATCGCGTTTCGCTGAAGAAACGCGGTCAACCAGCAATTTTAGCCTGCTGGTCCTGCAAACCCAGAATGAAGTCAGAGGGAGGCTTGGTTCTGAGACCAGTAGCCGACAAGGCTCTGGCTCAGCCGATCAAGCCAGACCTTCTCGCAATATGTCCGACCATGGAGCTTGTCGCTGTCGTCACGCAAGACGACAATCTTGACGTGTACCGCTTTGGGGGACAGCGCGCGTTCGGCGTGCAACGACGAAAACAGAACACGAAAGTTCGGTCGCTCTGCTGGAAGTTCAATGGTACTCGCTGCTCTCGCACTTCTGTTTTGAGTTCTGAGAAGCCGCTCATGCTGATCTATCCCAGGCCTCTACCTTGCCCTTGGCTGGCAGGATGGCTCGCTCGACGTTATATCATCAGAAAGTGGTATTGTTGTCCAGTCAATTGCCAATAACGATGGCACGGGAGCCGGTAATACTGTATCAAGCATAGGCTGGGGTATGCATTTTATCGATGTGCCTTTTTTCAAGAAGAGAATTGCATCAGGCAAAACGGATAGCGGGAACAGACGCTCGACTGAATCTCGCGTCACCGAAGACTGGGACCTGGACCAGGAAAAGACTACATTAGAGCATTTCCTCGAACGAGAGCCTGTTCAGGATGGGCTCGATCTCAGCTCGGATCTCCCGGATCAGTTGGCGACTCTGGATGTGCAGACATTGTTGCCAAAGCTACCAGTCTTGCCTTTGTTGCCGACTACAGCCACGTACAAACCAAGCGTAACCGCGGAGACATTCTCATCGCAGGCCGCTCTTGACTCTGTACTCCATCCGATTCAGCGCGATCACTATGCTGTTGGCGTTCTTCTTCCCGTCCACGAAGACATGAGCGTTGTACCCGTCTTCTTCGATTCATTACCCATAGGCACGATCCGCTTGCCACAGGAATGGGGCTTCACGAATGTCAGGCCTGTTGGCTATGCATCACATCCCTACAGTTGCAGCGAACTCTTACTGCTGGAGTTGCCGGCGAGCGGGAAGCGGCAGGACAGCGACTCCCAGCTGGCACTCGTACCGCTAACTCTGCGTTTCATCCAGTCCTCGGGCGTGTATCTACATTTGATAGCTTCCAAGACGTCTCAGCTCAAGTACCTGCTCGAGTACATCACCAGCTGCATAGACTCAATCTCGCAACATTGGACCACTTCGCAGGATCTACCTTCCAGATTCATGGCCAACATCGATGAAGAGTTAAGCGAGAAGGGAGAAAACAACCTTGTTCAGTCACTCTTCCATCTAGCAGTGACAGGTAACTGCCCACCTTCCGTAAAGGAATGGCTCATCGATCAACTTGCCGAGCGCGGCCACAAGAGATGGGACCACGCCGTCTCCCATGGGTATACAAAGATTCTAGATCTCGTCCATGAAAACCTTTTGCCTGCAATTGATAGATGCAGCATTTTGATCAGCTCACTCCGCGGCTTGGCGTTCTATCATTCCGACAGTGATGTCTTTAACGTCCCTCCAGAGCACTTTACTGGTATTCTGAGCACACTGAAGTGTATGAGGTTGTTAAGCCATAACGTCCTGATCTGCGCCAACGAAGAACGACGCCAATTTGCAGTCTTCTCCAAATGGCTCAGACACGAGATCGACGTGCAAGCTACCGACCCTACCTCAGCTTCCGCGGATGAGACAATGGAGCGCGATCTCGGACTCGACTATCCCTTGCTCATGGCATACATCAGAGGCGCCATGACTGACAGCAAGGTAGCTCCATTCCTTCAACCGGCTGCGTCTCCAGCGAGCCCTATGTCGCAAGCTGAGGCCGATGCATACGACGAGGTCAAGGAGAGCGTCGAATCCTTCAAGCGAGACGCGGCTAAGAGCGCCGAAGCTATCAAACTGAAAACGCACTGCGGAATCATGAAGCAGCGTTGTGAAGCCCTGCTCGCGAGGATATCATCGTGGCAAATTGCAAGCACGTCCATGGACTGCGGTCTGGTTCTCGAAGACGAGCAAGTCGCCGTCTCAGATGTCAGAATACTGTATCAGGACGGCCTGGAAGATGAAAACCATAACATGACCACCTACGTTGTAACCGCACCTTCAGACGGGCAGCAAGGCATCCGTATCCACTGCATCGTCCACGCAGACATCTTTGATAATATCAAAGGCCGTGTTCGCAGACTCGAAAGCTGCTGCATCAGGCTGCCCCAGGGAGAAGTGAAAGACCTCAAGATCTTCGACGACGAACACCTGCTTCTGCTTTGGTCGTCCGAGCAAGCGTCGCACCTGCTCCGAATACCCTACACCAACGGTAACCTCACGGCTTTCGGCACAGCAAATTCCGCAGTGGTGGAAGGCAGCGCTCTGCAAGCTATGCAACTGCCAGATGGGAGAGCCAATGAGGAAGCTCACATGCATGCGATTGAAGATGTGGAGGTGCTACGGCAGAGTGGATTTTTGGTCCATACGTTCGACGCGACGGACATTTTCAAGCCGGTGAGGATCGAGATAAATGGACGGAAGGAGCAGCAGTCTGTTGTCGTGTTGGGCGAGAACTGCAGGCATTACAGGATCTTCACTTTCAAGGCCGGAGACTTGGATGATAGGATGGAAGAGGAGGGAAGTGAGGACGATGTTGAGATGACGGGATGAAAGGCAACGATCGAAATGAACAGGCGCTCAGCCCGGGCAGCAAGGACTTCACGATCCTTCCAGTGCGCCGGCCTGTCTGCCATTTCGAAAATCCTCTGTGTGGAATCGACGTGGGCTATTCGCGACGATATCCTTCCGGATTCGACAGCGCGAGGCGCACAGGAATCTTGGAGCGACGGAGACTGTGGAGATAGCAGTGCACTCCTCGCCACCGTTTCGAGTAGACACTGTAGAAACTTCGGATGGATACCGTCAGTCGTCTGCGAATGTTTCCTCTGGGACTTCATCGGCCCTTTTAGAACTGGGACTGGAGTCAGGTCGCGTGCCGACCAAAGTCAGTATGGTGGAAAAGCGCTCATGGCAAGATACAATACCTCATGCAAACTCGATACAGTAATGTGGAATTTCGCACCAACAGGCACGAACTCGCGTTGTTAGATGACACTCGTGTCTGCGTTGCACATTACATGGCGTTAAGCTATCTCGCTACGATCTCTGAGAAAACTAGTAGAGGTATCATAGACAGAGACTCCACAACATCCCCAACAACAAAGAAATCATCAAGTAGGATCCCAACCCAGTCCCTCCCACCCCCCAACCTAATACCTATACAAACTCTCTCCCGCCTCACTTCCCCCCGTCCCCCTCCTTTCCCTCCCTCTGTCTCTACTCCCCACAGGGCTAAAGCCTGGCCCTCCCATTCTCTCGCTCCGCTCCTCCACGGGTGTCACCACGTTCGCTCCATGCATAACCAGTTGGTCTCCACTGCTCTCCTGCCTGTGCAGATACGAGGGCGTGGCCTGCATCTGCGGATGCCGTTTCGGTGGTCGCAGCGCCGCGGTGTCGGAGGTGTAGACGTCGTTGTCGTGGTGGTGACGCTGGTGTTGCTGTGGTGGAGGGGGAGGGGGACTTGCGTAGGCGTTGCCGCCGCCGCCGCCTCCGCCGCTGTAGTTTTGGGGCTCGTAAGGGTGCTGGGCCGGAATCGGCGCAAAGTCGTCGGAGATAGGGGAGGCGTGATTATCGGAGAAGGGGTCTTCGTGGGCAGGGGCGCCGCGCCGGTACGGGCTCGTGGGATTTGGGGGCGCGTTGCTTGCTGGTCTCATGCCTGAGTTTGCTGAAGGGGGTGGCATTGGCGGCGGGACGTAGCCGAGTATGCTTGCTGATGTTGGGGCGTCTTGGCCCATGGGAGGGATGTATGAGGCGGAGGATGGGTGGGGTCCATGGGGTGAGGCGAACTTTGGAGAGGAGGATTGGGGGAAAGGGTAATCGCTGTTTTCTGGCATGGGATTCGAGGGACGGCGTCGGTCGGTTGGAACAGGTCCCATGATCGGGGCCATCGTTGTAGCGGACCTCTGCGCATCTTGAGGAATGGAAGGTGGAGACATGAGACCGTTCTCGGTTTGTGGTGCGGGTGAAGCGCCCACAGTTCGCCGCACGTTGAGGATGGCGCGCTGGTGCTGTGACGTCGCTACACTGAGTTGCTCGCTCGTTTCGATCAAAGTCTGCAGGGTGTCCTCATCCGCTGGTGGGTCGGTGCAATTTATGTATCCCTGTAAGCTACGCTGTGCGGCTTGACACCGTTCCGCGAACTCCTTGACGAGCTCATTTGAGAGGAGCTCAGCAGGCGCGGTGGACTGCACAAGCTGCTGAAGAAGCTTAGCAGAGGTCTTCGCTTCTTCGATGCGTGCTGACAGCTCAGACGGTGATGGTAGGCCGCGCTCACGCCTGCTCTGCTGATACTGCTCCTGAGGGTGTCCGTTGTACACATTCGTTGGCGCTTGATGTCCAATTACGGGCGCAACACGTCCCATCCCTCTAGTCTGCTGCTGCACTGGCCCTGCGACATTCTCCTTGTTCCACATCTGGAAAAGCGGTGCCAAATTTGTGTCGTATGCCTTCTCCTGATACATGGACGCCAGTGTTTCCCGCATGATCTGCTGTACACTTGGATCGCGCGACAACCGCAGCAGCTCTTTTACTGTCCTTACAAACTTCTCGTCCATGTTCCTTGTGAATGATTGCCCGGGGTTGTCGGACAGTATCCGGATCAGCATCACGGCATTGTACTGAACGTATGGCTTCGAGTAATTGTCCTTCGAGAGAAACTTTCGAATTTGGTACGCAGCTGCGCTCGCGGCTTGAGGACTAGATTCGGCGGCCTCGACAATGACCGGGAGGTGGAGGACTTCCTCGCCCTGCTAAGTAACATAAGCGCTTAACCCAGCAACGTGAGGGGGACAGTAATACTTGATTGTTTGGACCGCCAGACTCACAGAAGAGCCTCTGCACTCAGAATTAGCTGCCGCGACTATGCGCTTCGTCCAGAGGGACTCAACATACCACGCCCCGGCTGGCATTTGCTTCTGGAGTGTCTGCTGCGTGATCCCCCTCGTCTGTGCCTGCGAACATTCAGTATCACTAGCTGTTTACTTCGAAAAAATCATGTCGCACTTACTCGCTCGCTTCCCGAGCATGCCAGTGAAGCGTTTTATGACCATGTTGAAGGAAGGTGGGTTGTTGTTGCTTGGTACCCCGGATCGTCGCGAAGTAATAGCTTATGGTCGGTCGGACTGTTTGCTGCAGCCTGAATAGGCTGCTCTCGTACGATGCACCAAACGTCTTGATGAGGAGGCGATGGGACGGACAACGCAAAGGATATATCGCAAAGCAAAAGAGCTTTATAGTAGTGTATTGCGTATGCTGGCTGGATACATGAGTGTATCTCAATCGTATCGTCCGACGCGGCAATGGTCGCTCTCCCATTGGCGCCAAGCGCATCGCCTCGGAGGTGTCGTATTCGCCGCCTGGAGATGGTACACATGACGAAAACAGTGTCGCAGGCCACGATATGGAGCAGGATTTGATTTCTTATTTCCTCATCTAGGCTTTCATGTATTGCCTGCTTTGGTGCATTTGCCTATGTACAAGGTGGTATCTCTGGTATCTCTATATATATATATATGCCGCTGTATGTCATATCGTACAGATAACGTCTTAGACTGAAGCAAAGGCTACGTCAGCCAGCATCGTCGCTCGACATCGCAAAGTAAAACATTAAGTGTATAAAGCGCTGCCGTAGCGGCATAAGATGTACAAAAATTTACGACTTTGGGTATCTCCAAGTATATACTAGCTCACACAAACCTGCTTAGATACGAAAAGTCCTCAGCGAGACTTTTGGGAGGGACCGTTTGTGTTGTGTGGAACTCACTCGTGTGTACGTGCGAACTTTGCTTCGTGTTGTCGGAAGAATCAAAACCAAAATCAAACCCACAGTCGGCTAGTGGATATATCGAGGAACTGTGAGTGGAAGGTAATACATCAGAGTCGGGTCGTACTTTGCCCTCGTAGGAGGAGGCGGCTTTGAGGGTGACTTGGGAAATGTTGTCGTAGTATTGTGGCGTCCTGAGGGGAGACACGCCGCAAGAGGGAGCTGTAGAAACAGATTCCCAAGTGGTGTCATCTGAGTAGATACTCACTGACCGCTCGGTGGAAGCAGATTGGCGGTGGGACGTGCCGGCACTTGTAGAGTAGTCCTCCATCTCTATGACCGATGAACATCTAGAAGATGGAGCCGGCTTGGAAGAAGTTTCTAGTGGCGGGGAAAGCATGTTATGGTCGGGTGTTGATGCCGTTGGGGAGTCCCAGCGGGCCAATTGTACATTGTTGCCAGGCATTGGGAATTGTGCAAAAGACTCGGAAGTGAGTATTTGCGAGTAATCCACGTTCTCGGAGTAGGGTCTCGAGCTCATAGACAGGGGCTCCTGGGGCTCGAGATTGGAATCTGATGTTGTTGGTGCCGCATACTCAATCGGTTCATCTTCAGGATGCTGGCGCGAAGTGAAATAGTCTCTGGCACTTTCTGAGAGCGCCGGGACCGGCGGCACTAAGGTCTCTTCCTCCATCTCCAGAATGTTCTCTGGAATGTCAACGGGTGATTCTATGGGATATACAGTCCTCCTGAGCGAGGATGAGATTCTCCGAGACGCAATCATCCTGTTCTTGTAGCGCTCGAGCGGGTCGCTTACTGGTCTTTCTCCCCCGAAAGAAGGAACTCTGGGGCCTGTGCTGAATGAGCGTGGTCTACCACTTGAAGCAGCAAAGATGAAGCCAGTGTTGTTGAGCCCACTAGGCGGTGCGCTAGCGGCCAGTGATTTGCCAGAGACCGTAATAGGTCGTCGTGGCATTGACGGCCGCTGTTTTCCAGCCATGAGTGCTGGATCTGACTGTGCCTGTATATTTGAGTGTGCGGACGACGCCGAAGGCAGAGATCGGAGATACACTCGATTGACCGTGGAAGTCGCGAATTTCGGCTCGCTGATGGTAAGGTTTTTGATGCTCTGTGGGCGTTTCGACTTTGTGAGCTTGACGGGTTCATGGGGATGAATTTCATCGGGTTTCGCGTCTGATTGTGCAATGGAGCTTAGTGAGAAGGCGGCTCGCCATGAAGCCCTGCTGGAACCTTCACTCATCCGTGCCCGGGTCTTCTCTTGCGTTGTTCTGCTCGCTATTCCCTTGTTCAGGGCGTCTGGAGGCGATGATAGGTCATGGCAACCAAGATCCGCAGGATGAGTGTTTAGAGCCGTAAGTAGGTCCATTGTTGATGAGAGAGGCGAGGCAGCATCTTTGCCACGATCAGCGTCAAACCTTTTGCTGCTGTGACTCGTTCGCGGCCGGGAAAGGTCACCGCTCCCAACCGATTTCTGCAATGAAGCGGGTGTTGAACTTGACGAGAGTCTGTTGCCAAGCCTGGTTGCGTCGAACGTATTGGGCTTGCCATCAAGGGAGCGTACGCTTGGATCAGCATTGGACGAATGAGCTCTTGGCAGCCGTGAATGGCCAGCAGATCTCGGTGCAAGTTTTGACTTTGTCTCCTCCGGATACTCCATAGACATGTGGCTATCTCCTGAGCATGGTCGATCGTACATGATGGAGCGTGTGGCATCATCAACATTAGAATGCCTTTGCGGGGCAGAATTGTTCGGTTGGGTTACGGTAGCGTCAGACGATTGGATCTGGCGGGACGTGGCCACAAGCACATCCTGTATAGCTGCAAGTGTTCTCCGGTCCGATACTGACTTGTTCGCGCGCTTCGCATCCACCAAGATTGCCGGCGATTGAGCTTTGCGAGGGCTCTGTGCAGATACTGCAGAATGTGACTGCGACGTTGTATTCTTAGCCAACGCGTTCAGAGGTTGATTGCGCAGACCAGACCTTGGCGGAACCAGTGGTGTTGAATCCGAGCTGTGACCAGCGTATGAGTACCCATGCGACTGCGCAGGTATCACCATACTATCTGCACGGTACGCACCAGTTGGTGTAGCAGGGGCACTGTACGATTGTCTGCCCATGTTGGTTGATAGACTGCTTTGCGCCGTTTGAGATCTTCGGATAGGAGCAGGCGAGCCAGTGCTGATCATACGAGTTGTCTTCGATGCCATCGACGGTTGTCTTCGATCTGTAGACCGAGTGCTATGGATGGTCCGCGGCCGCGTCGTCTCGTGTTCAAATCCAACGAGCCTTGGTTTAATAGGAGGTAATGTTGCGACATATTTGCTGTTCGGATCCATGTTGCTCTGAGAGAGCATCCCGGAGATATCTTCCCAAGCCAGTGCTTTTGGAATCTCGATCGGAATCTCGAGCAAATTCACCGCTTGTCCAGGCAAGAAAGGACAAGATGTCGTTGAGAGCTGTCTTGGATCATGTGACTCGGTAATTCCGTCTACTAAGTAATAGTACCAGTAGGTCCCTCCCATCAACAGCCCTCCAGACCTTCTCTTGCTTGTATCCGCAACCTCCCCGTCGCATATAATACCCTCAAGTTTGTGACACCCTTTCCAATGACCACCACCCTTCTGACGATCTTTCTGCAAATTGTAAGGTCTTTGAAAATTATCCCAGGAGCCCAGGACTTGAACAGAAGATGCGCCGATATACTGGAACAAGAATGTTATGAGGGTTGTCCAGTCCATCAATTTTGATAGAAATGTAGCGACAGGAGACACGAAGGTTGACTAGGCGGCCTCGCTCAGTGGCCCGCCACTCGGGCTCTTACGAAGCTCCTACCGTAGCGTGAGGGGGGTGCATAAGCTCCGGGATTCAATAATCAGTGATTCGGCAGCGCGCGGACCTCGATATAGGTTGAACTCGATATGGGCCAAATAGCGCCGACACGCAAGAAGTTGACAAGTACGGACTAATTGGGCAAGCAAGCAACGACCTCGTATCAAGCACGCAGGATGTGAACGAATTGCTAGGATGCCGTATGTCATTCAGAGTAATTCCTTTTGCTAGTGACGCACCGCAACAATCCGCTAGTTTTTAGGCTTTCGGTCGGCTTTGACAACGAGTCCAAATGCCAAAGAGCAGATCGTGTCAGATCGTGTGCGCGCACGTTGCGCTATCGGGTAGAGCCGTTGTTAAAAGTCCGTGGTCGCTAGTAGACATCGATGGTTTTGGTCGAAGGTGCTGATGCGGGAGGATACCGTCGGAAGCTTGGGTATATATCGCGAGGTGTCTCTCTGGACCGCGAAACTCAGCGTGTCGTAAGTTGTTTGAAGGTAGAAACTGTGACCGCTGGGTCTCAGAGATGTGGGGTGCCGTAGCCGTTAAAAGAGGGCTGACAGTGATGAGCAATCTGCCCACTGGGTTGCCCGGTCAGTCGTGGCTGAAGAGCTTGCTTCTGCAGGAGATCGCGTCCGAGAGAGCCAAGCTAGGCGCCTAAGTAAAAGTCAATTACCGTGGGCAAGCCTCTAACGATAAGATGAATCATGAACGGCGTTTGCAATATCGTTCACGAAACGCCTTCATACTTGACGTTGCACCAGTGCCTGGCCATGGATGGCAGACCTGTCCTCGAGAGACCCTCGCCCATATATCTACGAGGAACCAGATCGGCTGTCTTAGTGGAACATGAGGATGGTTGTGACGATCTCTGAAAATAGACCGTTCCATCTTGCAGGCCACCCAGTCGCCGGGCTTGCCACGTGCCGGGAGGTCCTTGGTCATCTTGCCACGGCGTTGGCAGGGCAAGAGTCTGAGAGGCGAGTATCCTGGTTGGACTGAGGTCGTTAGGTAAACAAAGCGTGCATCCGCGGCTACATGATCGACCGTTAGACGAACAATCATATCCCCGGGCCGTTGTTAGCGTTGCCTCAACTGAACTTTCCCCTGACTCAAGCAAATCCTTCCAGTGAGGCTTTAATCTTATTGGGAAATTCCAACAACTATTTACAGTTGCAATGGCCACTGAGTGGCGTGCCTTTCGCCAGAAAAGGCCATCTCGTTATCGTGAGAAGCAGATCAGGAATCGCGTCGTGTCGTGTCATCGAGACGTCAACGTGGCACTTCACGACGCTGAAGTGGCAACAGCGGTTTCAGCGCCAAAAATCACGTGATGTTATATCACGAAACAGTGGCATCAGCAGAAGGGCTTTGGGACTAGTGGTAGCGGTGATTCGCGATGCGACCATGATATTGACTTATGCGTATGATTCCAAAGATCATCTTACCACCTGGATAGATGGAGATGGAGAAGGTCACGTGCTAACTGGTAATCTCGCCAGCTTGCCTGGGTAACCATTCACAGTGCCCAATAGTAACGGCTAATCCACTGGAAATTGAGTCGCGCAAGCACCGTTGGATTGGCATGAATTAGGAAGACTGAACATTACAGAATATCGAGGGCTTATGACCGACTATTGAAGATATGACTCAGTCAGCTGCTCCAGCAGGTGTGCTCTGTGATTAGTACCGTAATTGGTAGAACGGGATGTAACACCATCAAAATGTCGAAGGAAAGTGCAACCACTTCTCGAAGGATGTTTCCAGCAAAGTTGGTACTCGCAACGCAGAATCCTCTCGTACACACTGACAGTGCTACCTGCACTATTCCCTGAGCGAACATTTGGGTGACGAGAACTGCGAACGTGATCATATCTCTCCACCCACTCGCTATCAAACGGACCGAGTACACCCTGTGCATGATGATAAGAATCTGGGCATTGCTCACAGCAGGAGGAGAGGACGTTGATCTGCCCTGTTGCACCTGTGGAGCCCTAGAGCCCTATATATATTGAGTTCGGATGGTCGCTTGTGATGAGCCACAACATCCCTCCCTCGGTGCCAAACGGTCCCGCTAGTCATACAACACCACTTTCTGCATGGTTGCGTTAGGAAAGTTTGGACAGCCGCCACCTTGCACTCGCTCGCTGTGTCATTGAAGCGGTGAGATCGGAGGTCCACGTGATGTGCGCCTACAGCCCACAGCAAAAGCATGCGGATCGTTTACACAATAGCTGGTAGCGAACCCGTTCCGAGCCTCGAAGATGGTCCGCATGACTCGATTCGTAAGACGCAACCTCCCGTCTAGTTCGCACTTGTTGCGCGGGGAACGGGAGGATCTTCTTCGTAGCTAGCCGGCTGCGGTAGCTACTACTAAGGCACTCGTCATCCAAGGTGTTGTTGCATAACAGACTAAAAGCCGTAGATAGTAGGCTCTTGGAAGTCTCACTATGCCGAACGTCGTGAGACGAGGCAACACAGAATAGCTACTTAATCGGACGAGGAGTATTTAGACGGACGCGACGCTGTATGGTTGTGCCTACTTGACTTGTGTCATGGCGAGTTGGTCATCACTGAATTCTGAATGGGCATCCAAAGCGCAGGCAGTGCGATACAAGACTTCTAGACCGTGTTCGGGACCTCCAAGATCGCTTGTAACTCTGCCTGCTCAACGACGAAGAGTTCCCGGGCACGCAGGGTGTAGTATGCAGGTCCTTCATCTAGCATTCAATCGAAATGAGTTGAACGAGCTCGTGAATGAGTATCAATTCGCGCTTCATCATCGTTGGCCGAATGTATGCATTGAAGAAGTAGAACACTTCAGCTTGAGATGGTGGTTCTTGGTAGACAAAGAACCTAACGGGAGAACTTGTCATGAAGTCATGGTCGCGCGAGTCCAATTCATCAAGTGAGGAGAATAAAGGCCAACAGGCTCGGCAAGGGTGCCTGCCACTTTGCAGGTCGCACCGCAGTCTGACTGTGGTAGTCGTGAAAGGAGGGCGTACAGCATCTTCCAGAGATGTGCTCTGCGACGCAGTGTAGCAGCTTCACTCAAAACGCTGTCCTTCATCGCGAACAAAGCGATCGAAAGCTGTTGGCTGCCGAAAGAGCAAACACTGTCCGTGTGAGCGGTCCGAGATGAGCGGTCCAAATTTCAAGCAGGGGCCAGAACGAAACGTGCAGTGTACCTGTCAAACTCTTTTCGGACGACAAGTCTCAAACACAAGTGTGCGCGCTTCGTGAATCAACACTTCGGTTTCTTCAACAACGGTCAACGAGAAACATACATGCGCCCACTTTGCAAATTCGAGTTTCGCATGTCTGCACCAGCTCGAGATGGAGTACAAGTGGGAATGAGCAGGGCTACGACGACGGCCATCTGCAGCTAACAATGCAGCAGCAGGCGTGACGCCTTGATCTGTTCGGCTCGAACCAGCTTATGGACGGCGCAAACCGAAACGCAAGATGGTGTCCGAGCCCTTGAGGGGTCTTGGTGTCCTTTCATTCCCGTGAGAGGAGACGTAGTGACACGCGGGCGCGGGTCCGTAGGTACGCCCCGTACTCACCAGGGAGCAACGAACAAAAGCCAGGTTGACGTCCTTTGCGAAGTCCACCACGTTATTCGGCGAAGGGTGCCGAAGCGGCTCCACAAGGACGCAGACTGTGTGAAAGCAGCTGAAGACAAGCGAAGAAAGCCGGGGCCCGACTTTGACCGAATAACGAGCTTGCGTTGATCGAGCTTGACTCCCTCGAGGCTTGCGAATTTCCCTCAGCACCAAGTGCCACGAACAAGCAAAAGGGGAAATAACACCAGTTTCATCGGGCTGAGCCAGGAACTTGTGGCGTTTCTTAGTGCCGGCTTGCTGGTTGCTAGCGTCTAAGCTAGGGTGAGAGCGGGAATCGGGATGTGCCTGATCGCCTGATCGTGTCCACCATCTCATTGGCTGTTTTGGTGTTTCATCCTCTGTCACCCCCTGTCAATCTCATGTATCTCCAATGATCACCAGTTTTCCTTCCTGGTGCCGGGTTCAGCTTAGGCCGCTGGGCGGAGATGATCGACCCAGCGGCCAATTTCTGTTCTCGCTAGCCCGCTAGTGCACGCTAGTACCCAAGAACGTGTAATTGCAATCCGGGGGGGGATCATACAAAGGAAGATCAGACTCCCTTTGTCACTTCTTGTTTTCTTCGCTTGTTCATCGCCATCAACGAACTTCACCTCACACACTCTCTTTTCTTCACATCATAACTGCACGCTCTCACTCTCTCGAGCAAGTGCAGCTGGTCTCTCTTTAAACCCACGTTCTTTTAGACAGAAGATCACTCTCTCAGTCTCCGCTAGTCGGACGCAGTTCACAGTCGAAGCACCCTCAACAAACAAGCCAAAACAAATCCTCTCAAGAAAGCAACTCGCCAACATGCACTCCGCAACCGCTCTTCTACTCCTCGTAGCTGGCTCCAATGCGTATGTCTCCCAAAGCAAAGCTCATTATCCTCAAGAGCGCGCACTTCCAAATCAACTGTCATGGTTTCGAGACTCTCTTGACAAACCTTTACCTCACTCATTTGCAAATTCCCGCGCTCACAATACTGCCAGCAACCCTCTATGGAACATCCTCCCCGCTCGCCAGCTCGTGACCGTCACCGACCTTGCCGTTGTCTACCAGACCGTCACTGCCGCTGCCGCCTCTACCACCCAGGCTACGGAGTCTGCTGATACCACTAGCTCCTCCCGTAGGGGGGGCTTCCGCTGGTGGAATGAGCCTGAGGACCAGTCCGAAACGAGTTCCGTGGAACCCACCCAGACCTCCACCTCCGCGACGGTAAGTTCTACGACCGCCTTCCAATCTCCGATTGATTCCTATCCTTTGACTACCCAACCGCGTTTGACCACTTCCAAGAAGTCTTTCACAACTCGCACAAAATCTACTACCACATCCAAAAGTTCTTCTACTACACCCAAAAAGTCTTTCACTACCCTTGAAAAGTCTTCGACTGCGTTAAGAAAAACATCGATTACCATTAAGCTGACCGCCTCAAAGACTACTAGCACTCCAAAGACAACTAGCACTCCGGAGGCGACTACCTCTTCTCAAGCTCCCACCACGACTTCCACTCCCGCCCCTGAGCCTACCACCACTAGCTCCAAGACTCCCACCAGCACCGCCGCTGCGCCGTCGGCCACGGCTACCGGCTCCTCCCCTTCCAACGGTGGCAAAGTCATGATCGATGTCATCAACTACTGGCGTGCAATCTCCAACAGTGGTGACCTCAAGTGGTCCACCCAGCTCCAGGCCAATGCGCAGAAGACTGGCGATGACGGTGACGGCCACATCCAGAAACATGAGTTGAACGCTGGCACTTACGGACAAGTCATCACTCCTGGTCAGCAAACCTTCATCGCCGGCGCGGATGGCAAAGGTGACAGCCCCTTCGAGATGAGCTATCTCGCGTGGTTGTGCGAGGCTCCCTCTAACCCGGGCACCAACACCACCGCTGGCTACGGCATTTCTGGTACCGTCAACCAGTGTCAGGTCGTTGCAGACAACCTTCACATCACCATGTCTGGTACCGGTCATGCCGACATCCTCAAGGACTCTGATTACAAGACCATCGGCTGTGCCTTCTCTAAGGACGCCTCTGCTGCTGCCGACTCTCCATGGCAGGGTCTCTGGGTCTGCGACCTCGGCTTTTAAGCGCCTAACGCAGCTCAATCTTCTCAACATGTGGTGTTTCATTCATCGAGCGTTTCTGGCATTCTGGCTTTCTTACAGCACAAGCGCTTTACGAAGGAAACGATGGTCTGCATGAATTTCAATGTCTACTACTTTGCACGGCTCACCCTCCAAGGCAGCTTGTACACGAAGTGACACGGCAACGTTGCATCCTCGATGCTGCTAAATATGCCTGCTTACAATGCGTAGCTTCAATTCGTGCACATCGTCTGCTCTCTTCAAAACGATATTCTGCTGGTGTCACTCAAAACGGGCTTGTTGACAGCATGTTTACTTTCACTTTCTTCAGTGGGCTGGGTTCCGCGTTCTGTATATACCTTTCAATGTAAGGGTTAACTCATGCCCTATCTCGATGAGATGACCTCTGCATGCCAACGCCTTATTATGATGTGAAAGCTTCAAACTTGTGATTCTCGCTTTTGCCACAGGCCCACCTGTCATCGAGTTTAATCACAGCTCACCACCTCGATTGAACAGATTCTCGATGCCTTTTACAGGTCCCAACACTGCCTTCCTTGACGTTCTTTCACATGGTAAATCCCGAGATTATTCACTCCGGTCAATAAGGCTGCCCCACCAACAAATCCCCGAGACTTATGGACACGAGAACACGAACTCAACCGCTGGTGAAACAGCACGTCCAGCACTAATAGCACTAAGTCGCATTCGAGTTGACAGCTGTGCAGGGTAGTCTCTGCAGACTTGACTGGCACATGCCGCGGACATGGAGTAATGAGGGGCCCTCAATTCCGCTACTTCATCCGAGTCAACTCCTGTATCATCTTCTCCGAAAACTCTGCCGCGCGCTTCGCTGACCACACCAGCACCGCTGTCAATGCTCTCTAACGTTTGGTTCAGCATCCCGTTCGTTCTGCGATCTCCCCTGAACATCCGCGTAGTGTGTGCCTTTTCCTACATCATTCACGACCTTTATCGAGCGAAGATCTCGAGTGGTTTGGGATGTTGACTAGGATTGTCAGCCTGGATGGTGTACTATTCACGGGAGGACGCAATGAAGGGCAGCTAACCAAGGATAATCTTTGCAAGACAATGGTCACTTCACAGACGCCAGTGACCTCTGCGTTCATCTGCTTGACTGAATTTGTTCTCTGGGAACTCGCTCCATGTAAACTCCGTTTCACTAGATCTGTTGGCCCGTCTGCTGTCGAAATGCATTACATGAGTCTCGCATCTCCTGCACAACAGTACTGTAAATATGTAATTATTGTTATCCAGACCTACTCATGAGTCATCCTACCAGGGCCCACTACTCACGCCCAGCGCCACAGCACCCAACATCATCACGGCCCTAACTCCCAACCGCCTCTCGCCAAACCCTAGCGCCGCACCCTCGAAAGGCACAACACCACTTGTATCCGCGCTCGCACTCGCGCCTGCTCCTCGCGTCGATCCTTGTCCCGGCTCAGTTTCTCCCGCTGTCGCTGTCGCTGTCGCTGTCGCTGTCGCTGTCGCTGTCGCTGTCGCTGTCGCTGTCG
>JAWDJW010000013.1:0-30402 GCA_033119265.1 Coniosporium uncinatum
CGGAACTCTTAGCTGAACGGGGGTCGCAAACAAGCTTTTCTTTAGGTTGACCGGCTTGCGGCTCCAGTGGTTTGATGCCGCCGAAGGCCGCTCGCGTATAGGCCAGTGAACGTCACGGAGAAGCAATCTCCTAGGAGACATATTCGTCGAAATGGAACGAGAAATGCAACAGGACCGGGAAGAACAGCATCTGATTGCTCAGTCAGTACACCATTCAGCCTTTCTCTCTGACTTCACGATGTAGCTTCAGTGGCAAAAGTCAAATGCCCTACAACGCCGCCTTTACTTCTTGCCAGCAGCACTATCATCGGCTGTTCGACATCCTTCCCGTTGCCCCCGTATAGAGCCTTCTTAGGCTGATACGGCTCGAAATCAGCTTCGACCGTGAAGTCGCCGTTCGAGTCGACCTTCACGCCGCCCTCAGCTACAGGTTTGCCGTTCACATACGCTTCGATCTCGACCTCCAGATCGCTTGCTACTTGGCCGGTCATTGTTAACTTGTCGGACTCTCTCACGTAGCTGCTCTGCACCTCCAGAACAGGCGGTGCATGTCCCATTTTCTGATAGTCTCCAGTTTTCTCATCCGTCGGCAGCTCGGGTGTGAGCTGCGGAGCAACTCTCTGTTGACTCTTGTGTTCATACGCACACGCATACCTCAGCAACTCCACATCGCTCCCAGCCTTACCAGCAAACGTCAGATTCACCGGCATGCCATTCTCCTCCATGACTCCCATCGCCACGCTAACAGTCGGCACGCCCATGTGCATAATCGCCCTGTTCCCGTTCGAGTACTTCATCCCATTCCGTAGCGCATACTCGGCACTTTCAGCATTTGTGTCCACATTCGCCTTACCCACATCTCCCTGAGCTTGAAAGACAACGACATCGTACCCGTGCTCGTCCATCCAGTCCTCCAGATCCCGCTTCCTCTGCGCCTCAAGCGCACGCAATGCATCACCCATCCCTGGGATATCGAACATGGAATCTGGCCCCTATCGAGTTATTGATATGCTCAGAAGGACTTACCGTCGTGGGTGTGGATGTGGACTTGCTGGCTTGTGAAGGTGGAAAGTGTCCTCCAGCATGTCAATATCAAGCATCAGCCACAGTTACAAGCGCGCGCCAGCCCTACAACGATGGCAGCCGCTGCACCTCGGCATTGCGGGGGATCTTTGCCTCAAGTCACGCTCGACACGTTGAAAGGCTGAAGATGTTGTCTGTCACTCTTCTCCTCAAACAAGCACACGTTCAGAAATGGCCGACGCTCTCTGTGGACCATCAAACGCACTCTAGTCTTGCACGAACCATGCCTCCGTCGACCGCACCCTCCAGCAAGACCGGCTCGTGTCCCGCCATGGCCCGTCTCAAGGCTTCCGATCAAGTCCTGGACCAAATGCTGGCATACTAGATGCCGAGTTCGAAACCTTTGAGGCTGGTCTACCTGCTCCTCCACCGCAAGCAGAATTCTTCCAACAGCAAAGACCCTTCTCGCCACCGCAAGCGCAGGCTCCGGTATCGGCGTGGGCCACAGACTTCCAAAGACTCAACATCTCAAGTCCTGTTCGACAATTCACGCCACAAGCACCATCTCAGAGAAGCAATCTGTCGTCATGGCACTCAGACTTCATGCGGCAAACGTCCTCACCTGCTCCGAGCCAGTCAACGCACCACCAACCCGTCCAGCAGCCCATGTTTTCGCAGATGCAAATGCCGCAATACAACCTCCATCAACCATAACAATATTACGAAGGTCCACTGGATAGCTCCATGTCAGACATAGCACAGGGCAAACAAAGAGAAGCAGAACCAATATCCACCTTCGACGAAGCAGCCTTCGAGCAAGCCTTCGAGCAAGCCTTCGAGCAAGCCTTCGCAGACGCAAGCGCAGAGATGCTGGAGCAGGACACTGTACATGAAGAGCTTCAGGCAGACACAGACGTCATGTCCACATCTTACAGCGGCATGGAAACCCAACAACAAACGAACCACCTCGAAGCACAAGCCCAACACGAAGCCCAGATGGCGTTGGATATGGATTTGCAGGATCTGCACGACGGCGTCGTCCCTCGCGCATGGTCCCCAGAGCTGTCCCGCACGGTCGACGAAGAGAAGTGGCATACACCCCAAACTTCAACGCCGCAGAATGAGCAGGAGCAACAGCCAAAAAACAACGATGCCGATGAGCTCGCCCAAACAGCCCGCCAGCTCCTCGAAAGCGTGCCGGACAACACATCCGAGAAGTTCCAGCAGTCCACGTTCATGGCCCTAATACGCAAGCTCAGAGACAAAGAGTTTGTAGTGCAGGGAGACAAGATGGCCGATATCAGTGTTCCGTCTCCTTCCACCAGTACCAGCAACATTACCGGGGAGCCCCTTGCCCCCACTACCGCTACCAACATGTTCACGGCTGCTCCGGCGACCACTGCGTCCTCCACGCCTGCTTCCGCGTCCGAGCCCATTTCGCATTCACATTACATTTCTCCCGAAGATCCGTGGGCGGATATGTCGTTGGTGGATCCGGGGGTGAGCGGGGCGGATATGGATACTGAGATGTATGGATGAGGGCGCGAGGCGGATGCAGCGGCCTCTCCTTTCCCAGATCACAATGACCAATATGAGAATGAGCCAAAGCAGATCTCAGCCCCATCCGCCCATACGAGCGCTACACAGACGACAACCGCGAACCGCCCATGATGCACGGCGCCAACGTCCTCTCACCCCTCTTCTTCCACAGCTCAGGCGACCCCGCAGAGCCAGGTTACGACCGCGACATCGGTGAGTCCGGATACGGCTCCTACCGCGGTTATCCATTATAGCGCAAGCTCGTAGGCGCGCAGATGTGCTTGAGCGCATCTACCTGCCCTTCGGGGAAGGACCTACGCAATTGCATTCGTTGTCCAACCCCACATTCTAGATGGCGAATTTCTTAAATGTGTATGTGGCTGCCGTACTGAAAGAATGCCGAGAGAACTGCTGCAGAGCGTACTCAGGAACGATACCTAGAGATTGCGGCGGCGCATAGGCAGTGCTTACCACCTGAGTATATTCGGAACGCGACGAGGTGTTTTCACCGGCGGCGACGACAGAGACTGTCTATTACGAACGAGTTTGTCGACGACGGCGAGTGGCGTGTAAGGGAAAGGTGACGGACTGGGGGACTGTGACTGGGCGCTATGATTGTGGGAGAGCCTAGAGAGGATGCATAGAGAGTGGGTTGGATGTGCAGAGCATGGTGGATGTTTGTATATGGACATGAGGAAAAATGTACGACAGGAAATGGGACTGGCGAACAGGAATCTTGTGAATGACACAGATATACTTCCTGCTTCACCGCGAATTTATCATTGTTCGCTATATGCTCGCTGTGTCTCTGTAATATCTGACTTCTCCTCCATTTGTAGACCCGGGATAGAGCAATAATGGCGCCATGCTATGCATCGCTAAGTAAGCGACTCGTACAAGCAAAGAAAACCACGCTCCGTCGCAATGCTAATCAGACCAAAGAAACGAAACTTCAATCCCGTAGTCCGGAGGGGACGTCGAAGTCTTTGGCCTGAGAACGCACGTCAACCTTTCCCCGACGTAGTCCTGCCTCAACAGCGACCAATGCTGCACAACTCCAGTGCCGTCGTTGGGATCAGCGCCCCATTCTCGGCGCAGCGAAGGGCCCAAGTCTTCCGCCTCGGCGCTCCTACGAAAAGCATCGAAAAGCACGAGCAACGAGTCAGCACTCTCGGAGGTATCTTCATCTTGTATTCTTCGTGGAGGAGCAAAGTCATGCAGTGCTGTGCTGATGGCAGCTGGCGCTACCTCCACATCATCCAGCTCCGCATCGCCGTATCGCAACACCGCTGCACCGGCTGCGTCGTGCCTTGTCCCTGACTCTCGTTCTCGATGAATTTCTTCGCGATATACAGCTTCGTGAACGCGTTCTCCGGGTTAGAATCCTGCGGCGGCTCCGTACGGTCTGGAAACTCTGCGATCTTAGGCCCGACGTGTCGCGCTATCATGACCGAGTACAGTACGTCGCGATTCTCCAGCATGTAGAGAATGCTGCGCGCATCGTAGAGGTTGCGCTCCAGCTTTTGAGAAATGGTCGGGTCGTCCGAGGGGCGGGTGCTGATGAACTCGCCCACAAGTCGCCAGAACTCGATTTGGAAGTATTTGTCTCGGCCCAGTTGTGTGTCGTAGCGGATCTCCATAGTAGGGTTGCTGTCGGCGAAGTGGCCTGTATTGAGGGTTCGGAAGACTTCGAGGCGCTTGACGACTTCGATCGGTTGGTGTAGGTCGGCCGGAGGTGGACCGGCATCGTTTGTAGGGGGTGGAGGGACGCGACAGAGACAGAAAAGTTGCCACACTACCTTGACTTCAAGACTTCGTACGCGTGTCAGCCCGGTGCTGTCGTTGCCGGGCACGGTCTTGAACTGGCTGATCATGTGGGCAAAGGTTCGGGCAAGGGATTCGTTTTGGAGGAGCTTTCCGAGACCGTGTCGCGAGTACCAGTCTGTCTCCATGAATTCGTCGAGACCTGGCGCGTAGTCTTTGGTGAATACTGCTTTGATACCTTGAAGCTCATTTTCCGAGAGGGACTCTTTCCGGTCCGGCTCTGGCACTGGCTCGAAATCAGGAAAGAAGAAAAGATCTTCGATGCTGACTTGTTGCACTGCTACATGTTGAGTTAGCAGTAAGCTATGAGACAGAGGAGCTCACACTCAAGCCCTTGCAACATCCGCACCTTTGTACACTCGCGAGGTTGGTGCCACAAACGATTGATGATGTGCGTTTACATTGTTCAAATCTCCTTCTGATGCATTCGCCATCGCGTTTGAATCGCCTGCTAGTGCAGTGGGAGCCGGGGTGGAGGGCTCGGTGCATAGGGCACTCCGTAGCCTGGCGGAGGTGCGGCGTGGTAAGGAGGGTTCGGTGATGTCGAAGGGCGCCCTGGTTACGGTGATGCGCCAGCTACTGCGGGTTGTATTTGTGGAGGGCCTGATTGTGCCTTGAAGACGGGATCGTAGCCGGCGCAATCGCGCTTGCTCTTCGGACAGTTGTTGCATATTGGGTGCGCTTCGTCGCACTGTGGGTGGTGGAAATTAGCAAAGACCACGATAACAGTAAGTTAGACGATGATGGAATGAGGTTGAAAGAAAGTAACTCGCTTCGTGCCATCGGGTTCCTTCCTCGCTTCGTTAAGCGACGGATGAGGCCGATAGACGAGGCCGAGAACTTTAACGACGTTACGCACTTGTTTCCACCACTTGCGCATCATTCGCGATGATATTGTATAGCCTCAAACGATTGTACGCACCTTTATCCTGCGCTTGCGACACGTCAAGCAGCCTGTTTTTGTCCGCCGCTTGATCTCCTTCTTATGCCTCCCGCCCAACATTATTTTCCCATCCACTCCTACACCTGGCGGCAATGGATACCGCTGCATTGCCATCGAGTGCGGTGGCGAGCTCATACCTATTGGGTAGCCGGGATATGGCTGAGCTTGTGGAGGATAGTGGGCGCTCATTGGGGCAAGAAGAGGGGGTCCTGAGTAGTCGCCGCGTCCTTGGGGAGGCGGCGCATGTGCCTGTCCGTCAATTGAACGTAGAAGTGGGAGATTGATGGGTGGTAACGCCATGTTTGAATCGGTCGGTGAGTCCTGGTATTCGGCCTTTACTTGCCCATCAGGCGGAGGGTATGCGAAAGGCGACTGCTGCTGCATCGAAGGCGACGGGCACGAAGGCGGCGTAGAATATGAAGCGGATTCTGGCCGCGACTCTGCGGCAGGCTGCTCTGCCATAGCTTCCTGGGATGTTGCGATTGCTGTGGCAGGTGAATATCTTGCGAAAGGCTAATTTGCCTGCTCAGCAACGTGCTGGGTGAAGCGAGAATGGCATAAACGCGCGTGGGGCCCGATGTGCCTATCTGCCGAAGACGAGAAGATTTGGCAGGCATGCGACGCGCACAGTTAGACAAGATCCCTGTACGCTGAGATGACAAGCGAAAGCTTAGGCTTGCGGGAAGACGTGAGACGGGCGCTGACGAACAAGATGACACTGATGGCTCTTAGGAAACGGGGCGGTCTGCGGCCCAGGGTGAGAACCGGTTAATATCAGATCCAGCGTGCCAACGTCTAATTCTAGAAGCCTGACCGGGTCTGATGTGGAGTTCGCATACGTGGAAGCGCAGTTTCGAGGGATGCACTTCCTACTCTGCGCGGGCAATGTATCAGATACACCACAGCGAAACTACGCCGCATCAATCAGCCGCGGAAGGGGTGCTGAAGATGTCCAGGAACACGAGCTCGGACTATGGAACAACCTAGTTGGGAAGGTCAGTCTGTATTACCTTGAGCGTTGTGCCTTGCGAAGGCATGATGCTCTTTGACGAAGGCCACTCTCCCCTCGAGAGCTCCAGAGAGATTGCACACCCATCCCAAGTCGCAATGCTACTCTGGACTGTGGCTGCGTGGGAAGAAGCAAATGATATATAATGGATGAAGATTGAGATCTGGCCAAACTCACGGTTCAAATCTCGCTTCCACACGGATGCGCCCAAGCGAGCTTCAAGCGAGCTTGCCCTGTGTGCGCTAATTCTTCAGGTAAAAATAGCTACAACGTTCTTCTCCTTCTTCCGACAACGACAATGGAGAGTATGAGTTGGCGAAATCCTTTGGGCGATCGTCGCTGATGATATGATATGGAGAGGGTTCCGGACTTGACCGTGTAAGGACGCAGGACCAAATTTTGACGACACGGCTACTCGCTTTTGCAAGACCTTGTTCACAACGATATGTGCAATCACTGTCTTCTTCTCGCGGCGACGGGACTGTATCATCAGTCTTCTGAACACTGAATGTGTCCTGTAGGTCTACTGCTGCAGTCCGGACCTATGCCACCATCCGGGTCGAAAGAAAAGCAAGAGTCAATAATATGCTCCCGCCTCGCTTGAATAATCCTCATGGGACTTATTACATTGGAGCCCAGATGAAAGAGCCGATCAAAAGCATCTTCTACTCTGCGAGCCTCTCAGACCCTCCCAGTAGCAGTACCTTCTCCAGCCACGGGCTTTTGCGACCCTCATCTTGTGGTACTGCTGGGCCTTCTTGAACACATATGAGGCCTTGGTGCCCAAGCTCTGGATGATTGTCGATGACGAGCTTTTCACCATCTCAAGTCCTTCAGATTAGCGAACGAATGGTCTTCAATGCGATAAGCGAACGATACGAAGCCTAGGTATCTCCCTCTTGTTCTATACATCTGGTCACGTCTGCTATCCCGGATCGCAAGATGATTTTTGGTCTCGTTCTGCCATCATGAAGACTTTTGGACATTGCTCGGATCATCAGATCGTGCAATCGCATGATGTGCCATATACAAGTCCTTCCATGCTGCCAGAGACGCGAGTCTTTTGTGTACCAATGCAAGGTCACATCCTATCCAACCGGATTGCTCCGAAGTCATTACGGCTGTTGCACAACTCACCGGCGATAACGATGATCCAACAATCCTCCAACGATCTAACGTTCGTGTGGCGTTCAGGCGTAACGGAGCTGTCAACGGCCGGTGGCTGCAGCGGCAATGACCTCGTCTGGAATATGGGCCGATATGCAATTTCCCACGTCCCTCCACAAGAATTCTTGACGACGCTTTTTGTACCAGAAACATGGCCTGTCCTCTCCCTAGTGCTGTACTGATTCAACGAAGTTCAACGACGTTCAACGACACATAGATATCTGCAGCCGTCTAGATGATCGGGCCGAACGGTAAGTCGTAGAGCCCTTCAAGGCAAACCTTACCCGATGCCTTTGCCGAAGACGTAGAATGGGAGCCCACAGTCGTCGAGCAAGCACAAACCTGCGCACAAGACCTTGCCCCCACTGTGCCACTAACGTACGGCTGTTGGTTTCATGCCGAGTGACAGCAGTGCGAACAAACAATCCGTTGTCCATGGATTCGGGTCTGTGGCAGTCGTAGCCGGGGCCACAAGTCGATGTCGGCACGACCAAGTCAACAGTAATTCATCCACATATACCTTACCGCTTCGAGGACACCTACTCGCAGCGCTTTTGTGTCAGGAGTCAACATCCACTTGAGCTAATCATACAGCGATGCCGCATCACTAGACACCATCTCGGGCATAGCTCTCCATCCGCACCTCATGCAACAACAATGAGCCATTTAGTTGAGAGGTACCAGGCCGCCGACCGAGGTGGCAATGTCTTTAGAGACCTACTGCTGCGTTCCTTGACATTGGTACAGTGCTGGGCCTGCCTGGTGCTGTAGAGTCAGACGGGTTCTCCTTAAACCGTTGGCTCTATGCATGTGCGACGTTCTTATGCATTGATCGATCATTGTGAGGATTTCAGACCTATAAATAGATCGGTCAACCACGAGGACTGCAAAGCGGTCCCCAACTCATGTAGAAGATTATGAACTATCTAGCATAGACACAACACCGCATGGCATGAATCCGCCTCTATAAGAGCGAACCATTGAGACGAAGGCTTTTCTCTCTACCGATGTGCTGCGATTCAGGCAAATTCCCGCCATCACCATCCTACCATATGGGGAAAATATGGGGAAGCCACCTAATCTATTCTGGAGAATCTAGTATTTCATGTGCTGCACGGTTCCATTCCATTTTTCTCGTTCACGCCATGTCGGCCTGCTCAGGCACGATACTGTTCAGCTTACCCTTCTCCAGCACCGCTCGGACATTGCCGATATTCCATTCCTCCATCTTGATGCCAGTCTGTGGTCTCCTGTCAGCTACAAACCACGAGAGCCCTCTAGGTTTTTTACTTACCTCTATTGTCCAGGTTTCCATATGCGGCAGCAGCATAACGTGAGAGTTGGCGATCAGAACATGATGAATCTTCGGCTCTTCCTCATACACGTCCAACCCCACAGACCAGACTAGCCCGGAATCGAGAGCCTTGACGAGCGCGTCCTCGTCGATGACGGCTCCTCGTGCGGTGTTGACGATTACGACGCCCTTCTTCATTTTCTCAAACTCTTTCGTCGAGATGATGTGTCGGGTATTTGCCTGCATTGTACATCAATCAAAGCCCTTTGCATACGATTCCAGGATTCTCACATTCAGTGGCAGGTTCAGAGAAAGAACATCACTCTGCTCCAACAGCTCCTCGAAGCTCACGTACTTCGCCCCACCAGCCAACTCTTCACTTAACGGCTTCCGATTATGATGCTACCCTCCACATCAGCCTACATCCCCACACCCGCACTAAATAAAAACCCACCAGAAAACTCACAATGGTACTCATTCCAAACATTTCCGCCTTCTTCTTCATATTCCTTCCAATCCCTCCCATCCCCAGAACACCCAACGTCTTGCCCTGAGGGTCGTGGCCGAGTGGCGGAGGCGGATGTCCGCGCCACTTGCCCTCGCGACACGCGAGCATGGACGTGTTGAAACCGCGCAGGGCGCCGAGGATCAGAAACATGGCGGTGTCGGCCGTGGCGTCGTCGACGGCCGTCGGGACGTTGAAGACGCAGATGTTGTGTTGTGTGCAGGCGTCGATATCGACTTGGTCGTAGCCGGCGCCTGCGGATACGCATTAGCTCATCGTCCGAAATGTTCGCAATGGGACCATCGCTGTCACTGCATCACGTGATATAGTCTGAGATGCAATCTCTCATGCCTACTCAAGCACTTCCTTCCCGCCCCCCTGAACGCAAACATGCATATGCATCAAGCTTCCTCTCCACGGCGTCTGACTGCAACCTTACCACCCTTTTCCCCGGGCCCCATACTCACAAACCAAAAGTAGAAAATCGACTGCAGAAAGTAACCCACCATTATGACACACAAACTTCCAGCTCTCGGGAAAACAGCTCACAAACTCCTCGTCAAACCGGCCCGTAACATCAACGGAGTTGAACGTGCGGTACGCGGCGACGACGCCGTCGAGCTTGCCGGCCTTGCACTCCTCGATGAATTCCGCGCGGCTGCGCGCTGCGGGGCGGACGAGCTCGGCGATGCTGGAGAGGGACTCCCAGAATTTGGGGACGCTGGTGGCAAGGTCAGATCGGATCGAAGCTGGGTTAGGGACTAGGGGGTGGGAGGTGCTTAGGCGTACAAGTTTATGTCTCCTAGGAGGAGAGCTTTTGGTTTGGACATTGTTGGTTGGTGATGTTGGGGACTCAACTCAACTCTTTAGGTTGTAGTGAATGTCTTGAAACGCTAGCGAGAATGAGATGTTGCGAGTATTTCTTGTTGTTTCTGACTCTGAGGGATCGAGGCGGACGGTCCTCCGTTCTGCCTTCGTTCGTTCAGAAGCTGTAATTCGCGGATTCTGCGGTTGAATGCTACGCCGAAGGTCGGAGATGCGGTAGAGTCACCTCAACGGATAGGTGTGATTCAGCAAGCTACTGCAGGAACAGAAGACGTCGAGAAAGAGAGAATATCATAGTTTGACTCGCTGCTAACTGTATTGTCAGTTTGTGCGACAAGTTATAGGTAGAAGTCCCATCTCCGAACTTCACTTCCCCCCGACATGCCGTCAGTTACCGGAAGTGGTCATATTTGGAGTGACGTGCAGAATGGATAATCGCCTGCACACTTCCCAAGACACGTCTAAACCCATACCTTGTTTGCCCAGATGCGGCGAAAGTTCCCGAGGACAGGCAGCGGATGGTATGCCGCGCGCTTGCAACTGTGAACAGACTGGCTTGAGCACGTGCTGTCCTGAGGTTCATTTGAGGACATCGATTGAGGGAGGGTTGACGTGGCAACATTAAAGTTGATTAGGAAGCACCGATATTTATCACACTGCTTGTATCTATAATACAAACCGCCGTAGATGGTATCTTCGAAATGCGAATGCTAAAACGCCACACCAACCCATGCCCATTTAATATTTTTCTCTCTCAAATTATTGCCAGCTTCTTCCACACTCCATTTTACCAGTTCCTGCTCCTGCTCATGCTCGACTGTGCATTTTCAGGCAAAGCTTCTCCGCCCACCAGTTCCAACCCAGGACCCGTCAGGTCCCTCCTCCCGGCCATTCCAGACTCTACATCCGAACTCAGAGCGTCCCTTCTCTTACCTCCTTGCAGCCTGGCCCTGACACCGCTTCGAGGACCATCCGTGGAGCTCCTCTCCGGGCCCCATCCCTCGGTGCCAACGTACCCCAATTTGCCCACGCCCACAGCCCAAGCTCGATCCCTGCTTCGAGCTCCCCAAGCCCAACCTGCGCCCTGTTGGATCGGTAAGTGATACCACCTAAAGGCGAACCAGGACGTGCCGATGCCAATGAAGGAGCCGAACAGGATGTCGAACCCCGCGTGGCGGAAATCGGAGTAGCGCGTGCTGCAGATATATGTTGCTATGAACACCGGGATGAACGCGAGGACGAGGCTATAGAGCGGTGGTGCGGCTGCTTGGTTCCTGATGGGGACGACAGGAGCAGCATCTCTGGTCAAGCCAGTGTCGGATGCGTCTTCGCGTATCTCATGGGTCGGTAGTGAGGACGACTGTCGCGCTTCCATAGCCGTGTGTGCGAGATCCTGACTGTACGACCTAGGCGGGAGAAAAGGGATGGAGATGGCGAACTTGGAGCAGATAAAGAGGGACAGGTAGAGTAATCCAGACCACGACATGCTGCAGTGTCCGCTTGGGAAACTACGGAATCCATCGTCGAGCCTACCCCGGTCCTGTTGCGTGCAGATAGAGGATTGCACAAGCGTCCACTCCGATCCTAGCGCTCCGTTGAGCTGCGTCGCGTAGTTGGCTACGATGTGTGCGGCGATATTCGAGGCGTCTGGCTGACAGCGGCTGATAAGGTCTGGTCGTGGCTTTCCGAACAGGTTCTTCATGCCTTGCGTGATCATGAAGGCAACCACAAGTGACAAGCCGAGTCCCAGCCAGCCCGTGTTCAGCTCCCACAGCTTTCGCCGCCATATCAGCGAGCGAGGGGTGTTGTTGTGCGCCATAGGTCCAGGAATCATTGCCAGAGCCACCACGAGGATGACGAGTCCGGGGAGAATGATGGAGAGGACAACCAGGAGCCATGTTGATATCTGTTCGCGTACGGTATAGGGAAAGGAGATAGAGAGATCGGTCAGGGAGAATGGGCGATGGTAGGGGCTGACGGTTCCTATGCCGGCACCTACGAACCAGAATATTCTGAACAGCCTGTATTAGCAGGCTGCGAGAGGAGTATAAGTTGGGAAAACGTACATTATCACAACCCAGTCAAAGACGTAGGAGGCGACGAGTCTTTTGCTTGGCATGTTGATGTTACGCATCTCGTTCGCATACTTCATCGTGGTTACAAAGAAAGACGGCCGATATTAGAGAAATAAGAGAGGAACAGCCCGGGGAAACACAGACACAGAGAATGAGGTTGATCGAATGGCAGAAGCGAGGGAGTTTCTTGACCAGCCTTTCGCCAGCGTCTACGCAAGCACGCGAGCAATTACCATGGAGCGTAAGAATACTCCACGTCTGAGCCTCACTTGGCGTCGTCACTGACTCGTAAGCCCACGCCACTGGGTTTCACCTGTTTGTCATGGCGGCGGAGGGAACCGTTCCCGCTCCCCAGCCAAACCAAGCTTCCAAAAAATACGCAATGTGTTGAGCTTCATCGCTGCTTCATAGCCACTCGAGAACTTCGAAAATGGCTGCTATCACGATAGACAAACTGCTCAACCTGGTCCCGGACTCACCAGACAAGGTTTTGGCCCTCCTCTCTACGCAACCCGAGCTTGTCCCCAAGTCCGACGCCCACGGCTACTCCCTGTTACATGCCGCAGCTTCATACGCGCAATTACCACTGCTCTGCTCACTCGTGCAAGAGTACAAGGTGGACGTCAACATGCTTGACGAAGACGGTGAGACACCGCTCTTCGTAGCGGAGACAGTGGAGATTGCAACTTGCCTAGTCGAAGAGCTTGGTGTGGATATAAGCATACAGAACGATGAGAGCCAGACTGCCCACGGAAAGCTAGAGATGGAGGGCGAGAGTGAGGAAGTGCTGGAGTATTTGCAGGAGCAAAAGAGCTCCTCAGCGAAGTCAAATGGCCCAGAGCTTTCGGGTTCGCAGCCGTCCGACACTGCGAACGGCGACAGCGAAGAAATCCATGCGCCTCTTCCTTTGCCGCCCAATGTCAAAATAGACATAGGCTCTGTTTCAGCTGCAGAAGAGGGCGAAGCCCCTGATCCAGAGTTCAGACGCAGGATCGAGGAGTTGGCGGCTAGGGACGATTTCCAAAGCGAAGAAGGGCAAAGGGAGCTACGCAACCTGGTCGCAGAGGCCATCGGCGGACTCAAGGTGAATGCTGGCGACGGGAGGAGTAGCAGAAGGCGAGTGGAATGAAAAAGAGGACGTGATGAGGACCGCACGTACCCTTGTTCCCGAGCGCCTTGTTCCTCCGATTTACTCCATGTCAAGCCCAAGGTTATATTACGAGGTTACGGCTGTTATACCATCGCTACCCTTGCGGGTAGTTTTCTATGGAAGAGTAGCGCCAGGATGGCTAAGACGAGGGCTCCCGTTGGACCTCGGCTAGGAGGACTCCACGGCTTTCACGATTGCGCGCTGCATTACCAGTGACAATTGCCAGCGTCGACTACGTAACAGCTTGACCCAGGGCACAATTTGGGTATCCAACTTGCACGTACTTGTTCTGCTGCTTTCAAGTCGACAAGTGCATATCAATTGGGCCTCCCCCTCTTTCGAATTTCGAGCATCATATCACCAATCATGTCATCGAAAACGCTAACCCTAGTGTTTGCCAACGCTATCGATCGAGCATGGCTTCGAAGCAAAGTGATCACCCTGGTAGCACTCGACCTGAAAGGTGCGTTCAACGGGGTCAATAAAGGGACTCTGGACACGCGAATGAAAGGAAAAGTCATACCCACGAAAGCTAAGAAATGGATTCGAAGTTTCATGGAGGAGAGGTTCACGAGCATCAAGTTGGACGAGTTCGAAATCCAAACTACTGCGGTCGAGAACGTAGGACTGGCCCAAGGGTCTCCCTTGTCGCCGGTTCTATTTGCCTTCTTCAACTCTGATCTGGTTGATCAACCACTTGACTACGACGGCGGTGCCTCGGCGTATATCGACGACTATTTTCGCTAGAGAGTGGGGCGGACAGTGGAGAAGAACATCCAGAAGATTCAGGACGAAGACATACCGCGTGTCGAATCTTGGGCGAAGGGAACAGGATCACGCTTCGCAGTCAAGAAGACCGAGCTCATCCACCTAACAAGAAGAAAGAAGGAGTTGGGGAGAGGACAGATTATGATATCTGGAGAGGTCATCAAAGCCTCCTCGACAGCGAAGCTTCTGAGCGTCGTATTCGATCAGGAGATGAAATGGAAGGAACATGTGCAGTACGCAGTCAAGAGAGCTACTAAGGTCAGTACGGCGATGAGCAGTCTCAGACATCTACGCCCGGCGCAGCTGAGCTAGGTGGACCGCGCACGTGTCGGCCCGGTATTGGATTACGCTTCAACTGTGTGGTACAACCCGTTCATGGGCAAAGACCACCTCTGATGCCTAAGCATGGTCCAGAGGGCTGCTCTCATCCAGATCCTGTCCGCATTCAAAACAGTCGCAACTCAGACCCCTGCAATAGTAGCATACATCCCCCAACCCGGCTTCGGCTGGAAAGGCGCGCTCAGGATGCCATAGCAGGCCTGTACACGCTGCTGGATAGTCATCCGATGCGTGCTGTGCTCGAAAGAGCGGAGAGAAGGATAAAAGCTGCTCGTAAAAATCCCAGGTTTCCTCTCGTGGAAGTAATGAAGGTCATGGACATGCAGCGATTGCAAGCACTGAAGAGGATCGACCGCGCAAGCCACTGCAACCGTGGAGAGAAGACGTATTTGAAAGAATTAATATCAATATAAGTGAAGCTGAAGCGAAGAGGGAAATGACCAAGTTGTCGGAGAAGCCGGAGCTGGTGGTCTACTCAGATGCATCAAGCTGGCGAGGCAACCTCGGCGCGGCAGCGGTGATCCTCGACCAGCAAGGCAGGGTCAAGAACGCTACGCAGCTAAGCGTTGGCACAACGAGTAACTGGTCGGTGCATGCAGCAGAGCTGGTCGCCGTCCACTACGCCATCCATATGGTCAGAGGCGAGCACATGGAGCAGAGCCAGGGAGAACGAAGGCAATGTTAAATCTACACCATTGCAAGCGACAGCAAGTCAACCTTGCAAGCATTGGCCAACCCTTCAAGGAGATCAGGCCAGCAGATAGTGTACAAGACGGTCAAGCTAGTGAAGACTCCGAGGGAAAGAGGCGTAGTGATCCGCCTCCTTTGGGTTCCCGGACATGCGGGGGTCGCTGGAAACGATGCCGCGGACAAGCTTGCCAAAAAGGCGACAGGACCTTTTCAAGCCCACAAGTTCAAAGCCCTAGTTTGTGCTCACCGGGTAATAAGGAGAAAGTGACGGAAGAATGGCGACAAGAGTGGGAAGCCTCTCCGAATGGAAGGCACCTGCGTAACCTAGATGAGGGATTGCCTTCCAACGCTCACTTCGTCTGGTCGGCTCGCTTGCAAGACACCAAACCTACCTCTTGACCCAGCTCAAAACCGGTCATAGCTGGCTAGCGACGTACGCTAAGACCCGCAAGTTCGTAGAAGACGATGCCTGTGTGTGGCCCACCGGAGACGGCGGCGCACGTGCTGGTGGATTGCCCAAGGCTTTGTGGACTAAGGCAGCAGCTGCGCCAGAAGATTGGTGACGTATTCAACCGCGTCGCGCAGATGCTGGGGTTTAGGCAACGGGGCAGGCAAGATGAAGTTCGTGGACACTCGGTCAACAGATATGTTTTCAATGCAGTAATTGAGTTTGCAGATGAGTCTCAAAGGTTCCGATCTAGAGATCACGGAGCGGTGGCAACGGGAGCGCAAGGGCAGCAGGCCCCACACAGGCCTTGACGAGGGACAGATGTCGTGCATGTAGCGGTACGCGTGGAAGGACTCGGAAAGGTAGCCTTAGTACAAAACAGTAGTGGTAGCCTGCATATCCCGACGAGGGGGAGGTCAGGGTAAATGAAACCAACCAACCTGTACCTCTAGAAACGCTATCGCTACACTATTGGGAGCACCGCCACTGAACAAGACGGAGAAGCCGGACTGGGAAAACTATCTTAGAGCTATACGAATACTCACTTATCAGTTCATTCACGATCCGCAGACTCGCGCGTCGTCCGACATACCCTTCATCGTCCTCGTCACTCCACAGGTGCCGTCCGAGCACGGCTCCGGTGGGATGGCGCTATAGTAAGAGAAGCCAATACCGTTAACCCCGGCTGGGACCGAACCAACGCGAAGGAAAATTACAAGTGAAAATACGTCTTTACGAAATTTTGGCTTTGGGAGCTTACTCTATATGACCGTGTCTTGTATCTTGACGCGGACACCATCCTCACACGTCCGCTGGATGATGTTTTTACAGATCCCGCCGTGGTGGCAAAAAGTGTTCGTACCGATGCATTAAGCGAGGACGAGATACCCTTACCAAGTATTCAAAGTTCCGGCACGAATTTCCACTAAGCTAGGATGTGACTTCACGCAGTAGAACGAGCATTACTTCAACGCAGGGTTTTTCGTCCTAAAACCTTCGAAGCAGCTTTTTAACCAGTATAGCTCGCTAATACTAAGAAACAACTAACATCTAGTAGTTAGAGTAGATGCGACAGGTAGGCTAGTATATAAAGAACAAGAATCATATAATCTAAATTCAGCATTTGATGAGGGGGTCAATGTGAGTACCTTACATGTGCCGTTGGATGGTCTGTTGCTGCCGCCCTCTGAGGGACAAACTGTTCCTGGTGCCAAACCATTGTCGTTCAGGTTCGTGAATGTGAAGTACGGCGAATAGACAACCTCCACAACGTTGTTCTAGACCTTCAACTCGAGGGAGTAGTTGCATCCACTATGTGCTCCTAGACGTTCAATGCTGCTGCCTAGGAAGTCGTATTCAAGAGCGTTTTCGTAGCTGCTCTCCCATGTGCAAGAGCCGTTGTTCGGAGCGTCGCTTTGTGCTCGGTCAGCATTAGGAAAGTATTTGGTGTATTCGAATGCAGGGTCAGTACTATTCACCACTTCTACTCTCTCGAAGGTTGTGAGAGTGTTGCCCTCGACTAAGGTTGTATAGATTGCCCTCTCAGCGATATCTTCAGCAACTGTCCACATGATTGGAATAGAACCACCTTCGCCAACTCTGTCACTGCGAAAGTGTCTTCAAATGTTGGGCTGGTGACTTCGAATGATGTCTGGCGCTTTAGGAGTCGAAGCTCTGGGGGGATCAAGGGCGGCCGCATGCCCTGTAACCTCCAAGAGGAGCGCAAAAGCGCCCGCGCCAGACAGCAACATGGAAGGTGATCTGAATTTGGGAGAGTAGGAGTCTCAAGGTATAGGTGACAGCACGCGAGGGAGGCGGCAGCGTCAAGAGTGACTCAAGATGAAGAGAATTTGGCCCCGCGGGAGAGGCTGTGTACGAAGTACTTTTTACATGTTCTCCTTGTCTGTCGCTTAGCTCAACCTGGATGATTGAGCCAAGCTGGACTGCTCGCTGCGCCAAGAAGTAGTTTCGGCAGCTACTGCTTCGTATCGTGAATGATATGAAAGTATCAACGTGTTTGATAGGACATTGCTTTGTTCTCAGGATATTTCCAACAACCTACTCCGCAATGCTGCATGAGCAGGCCGATACAAGTTCCGAATATCCTCTTCGTTAACAGGTGATTGAGCTTGCGAGGCCTCGCCAAGGGAAGGCTTGACTTGGCCTAGTGGCGGAGCAGCGCTCATGGGACCATGACCCTTATTTCTTCTCTATCACATGGCGGCTGCGCAAAGGGAAGAGGGATATACTAGATTAGAAGAGCCAAGCGGCACAAGAGGTTGTAAGCAGTGTCTAGTGCTGGCAGGCACTGTCAAATGTTTTCTGGTCCGAGTGCCTTCTTCTTCCCTTGCACGCGCTCGCTTGTACATCTTCTCCGCCTCCTCCAGCTTGCCCAGGGAGTAGTAGAGGCTGCCCAAGTTGTCGACCGTACTCAGTATTAATGTGTGATCTGGACTCCATGCCTCATCGTACCCTTGCAGCGCTCGCTGATACATCTCCTCCGCCTCTTTCACATAGTTGTGGCCGCTAAGCAAATAGTCAAGCTGGAACATGACGTTAACCTCTACCTCTCTTTCCTCTGCTCCATCTACGTCTGCCAACAACTCCTTCGACATCCATTCATGCACCCTGTTTGCATGTGGTACAAGCCGCCTTCCTAACTTCTAGTGCTGTCTCTCCGACTCCGAACGAACCATTCCTGCTACAAGCCGCACAGCATGCCAACCCAGTGCTTCTGCTTCCTTGCTCTCTGATAAATGGTCATACCATCGATGCAATACCGCATGCATTGAGTGTCTTCCCTCGCCTCCATCTGATTCTCCCATGATAGTCGCCTTTTCCACAAGCAATCAGTACAGTGTTAACACTCCTGTCGCGTCTAGATATTCCAGCTCATCTTCTGCCATCTTGAAAAGACTTTGTACGCTATGCTCATTCTGTACCACGTCTGACGCCGCATCTACAAGCTCGTACCACATCTCGCTTCTGTGCAGTAGTCTTCACAGCTTCAACAAGTCCGCCGCGCCTTTGCTTTCCTTTCTGACCTGCTCGTAAGACATCGTCCAGGTCGTAAGCATCGGACGGTACTTATACTCCTCAAGAGGCGAACCGTCCTGCCTCTTGATGGGGTCGGCCCAGGTGCGGTTGTAGTATTGAACATATCTTGCAAAGGCCATGTTGGTCTCTCGGAGATATGTGCCGACTTGAGCGAGTGCTAGGGGAAGTCCATCAAGGAGGCGGATTATCTCATTCGCTCCTACACTGCTGTATTAGGAAATGAGATGTTATAGAATAAGGTTTTCGTCATGTATTCTTACCATCGACTGATTTGCCCGCGTTGTTCTCCAGCACCAGTCTTGACTGCTCTTGATCGAGCTTGCTGAGTCCGGCCTCATGCCATGCCTGCCAACCCCTAGATAAGCGACTGGTCACAAGCACATAGCCACGGTTTGCAGGCGGAAGATACTCGTTTAAGTCGTACGCTTGTGCATCCTTTGATTTGCCTCGACAGTCGCGGTCAACATGATCGATGATGATGAGGCAGTCCTTGTTCGTTGGGAGACAGAATCATTGAGTGACACCATAAATTACTGCTTTCGTGCCAACCTTCTCTTGTTTGTGGCTCTCAGCAATATCCGCTGTTATCTCATCTTGCGGAAGCCGTGTTGCAGTATCAACCAGACCTTGTTCTAGCCGGTCTCTCGAGGATTCGTCTAGCCAGAACACCGCGCTATGCTTACGGTGATATTTCTGGGCGAAAGCGACCGCAAGCTGTGCCTTTCCGATCCCGCCCATCCCGTGTAAAACGTATGCTCTTCGATGAACTAAGCTCGGTGTGGCTGGATAAAAGAAACGCCTGAGCTTTTGCATTTCCTCGTTGCGCTCAACATACCGATTGATGTGTGGGATGCCTTTGAGGCTGAATGGAACTTGGTGTTTGCCCGTGCCTGTTTGAGTGTTCGTTAGCATGAAGAGTCAAGCAGCACCGGTGACCTAACTCTAAGCCAATCTCACATGGCTGAAAGGGTGGAGTAGACGTATCACTTACTACTCAAAGGATTACCAATCTCCTTCAGAAGCCGAGTGAATGCTTTATCTTCCTCGCCGTAGATGAGAGGCATAAAGGCGTCGAAAAATGCCGAGCAGACAATTCGCCTTATCTTCTTTACGTGTAGTGTTCCGACTCACCGCCCATTGCACCGCTCATCAACGCTGAGGTGAGATGGAGATGATCCACGATGAGCTGTGATCGGAATCCGTGTTGTCTCGTGTACTTGCTGTTCTAGCTCTTCCTTATCACCGAGGCGCTTGCATTCCTGCGAGAAAAATTCGACTGTCTTCGGCGCGATCAGTTCTTGAAGCGTCCAGCCGCGTGCAAACCATCTGCTTTTCTGAAATTCTGGTTCTCACGTCCACTGGCATATGTCGTTGCTATCGTTGCCGTCACCGATCGAAACGTCTGCCAGGCACACATAGCATCTAGCTGCATCCTTATACCGCCAGAACATAGACACGATAGCTTTTAAGAGCTCGACATGGTTTGAATCGCATGTGACCTTGACGTTGCAAATCCCAGGAATTCGCTCGCTGTCTATGATTAAGCACATGCCACTTCAATGAGCGGTCCACCGTATTAACATGACGTTTGAGAGATTTTGGGGTTCATTCACCATTTCCTGGTCCTCATCGTCATGTTTTATTTTGCGATATTGCCTCTCTCAGTATCCTTAAAATGGGAGAGCGGTTCAGAATGTCTGCCGAAGGTGATATCAGAAACCTTGGGCAGATATTATTGTCGCTATATTCACCCAATCATCCATCTTCCCTCACCTCAACACCCCAGTCTGTCCAGATCCCCACTCTGTCGTGTCTATTCCCCTCTCTTGGACTCTTCCCCTTGAAGTCCCTATTAGAATCATAACCCGCTGGCTGACTTCTATTAATCCATCTCCTCTTCAGCCTTTCGACACTTCGCCATCCAGGATACCATCCTGGCGGCTCCTGGTGCTTCTCCAGACAGTGGAAGTTCGGAATGTGTGTTCGTTGCAGAGCCAAGTCCTCCTCGAGTTCGGCGGCGGCTCTGACGGGGTCTTCATCTGAAAATTCGTCATTACTAAGGGATGGAGTTGCGACGACCCATGCCGGTACCAAGTTCTGGTTTTGTGGGCCGCGTTGTGGTGAATCGTTAGAGCCTGGATTTTTCTTGGGCTCTGAATCTGCTCCTGGCTCTATTCCCGAAGAAGAAGACAACCCAGGAGAAGGTATCTTGTTGCTCGTCTGTCGACGTCGTTTGCAGCCCCCCGGTGGAGCTTCCGAGCGTTCAATCGTCTCCACGATTCCCAGATCATCCAGTTCAGCAGCACGCTGTCTCTTTCTCGGACTGCAATTTCTAGACGCCGACACCCTTGCTCGCCATTTCTCCATCCCAATGACTTCCTCCTCCACCCACTCAATATGGGTGTCATCCGCCTTGACGAAGATGAGTCGTCTGGCGGCATTTGGCTTGCTCAAAAACCCAGCCAAGGATGGAAATATTGCCCACGCGAACCGAGCGTACAGAAACCTCGCATTGCATTGCCAAAGCGGCTGCACATGCACATTGTGGAAAAGCTGTCCAAGCTCAGGCGTTGGTTCTAACATATGCACCACGAAGCCGCCCTCCTCTGATTTAGGAAAGAAGACAAATTTGCGTTCATCGAAGGCGGTATGTAGGTCGGAGCGTAAGAGCACGGCGTTACTAAGGTCGTTCAGTAGCTTATTTGAATCGAGGGTTAGATCTGTATTCCACATATGCATGGAATTGCGTAGGAACCAGTCTTGCTCATGCTCCGGGCAGAGATGCGCCACTTCGGTACCCGTGAAGTGAGATGTAATGCGACAGGTGGTATCACGCGCTTGCACGGCGCCGGTAAGTGTCGATTGCGGGGCTGTGTAGTATGCGCGCTCAGCATAAAACGGTTTGGTCCAAGGGTCAGGAATCGAGGATGGAAACTTCCAATCTTGGAAGGAAGGGACAATAGGGTAGCGATAGGGCTGGACGTTGGTTGAGTCATTATCTGTTGGTACCAGAAGGATCAGTATTGTTGGCAACTTCGACAGTCAAGAAGAGAAACAAGAAAGTATGCAGCATTTACCTGTCCGTGGTACATGGAAGAAATAGTCGCCCACAGGAAGTACGTCGTCTATACCAACAGCCACAGGGGTTCCTTCACGCGACTGAGATAGATAGCCATCAGGCCGATTCGCAGCGATTACAGCACAGGCTGTGTGAGCGAGTCCGTGATGAATACCCCCCTCCTCATGATCCCAGGCATAGAGTGTGAACAGCAAGTCGTCGTTTGGTTCATACGCGGGATGGTGGAAGTTGATGCGACGGCGGCCAGGCCCAGAGGCAAGGAACGAGAAATGCGATGGCAGCGCGGCTGGAAAAATGCCTGACGGATCTCGTAGTTTGATTTTGCCATGGTGCAACGGTACCGCAGTCATGATGCTAGTGAAGACATCGACGATCAACTTGAGGACTGTGGTCGTGGTAACGGTCAGAAAAGTGTCACGGAACGCTTGTTTGTTTGGCCTTCCAGAGGAACAAACATACATCCCTGCAACTTAAGCGAATGTGTGCCACGTGACCGATGGAGATTACGGCACTAGGCCAAACAAGCCGACAGATCTTGCACAAGGCTGTGGCCGGTGCGGCTCGGCAGTAGTCCGAGCTCACTCCAGAACCACGTGGAGGTCTTGAAGCCTGATGTGCGCAAAACTACCGCTAATAACTGAAGTCAATGGAAAGCTCTTAGACGGAATGAGCCGCCTTGATGGGCGCCAAGACAGTATGTTGGCCTCGGACAGACGGCCACGAAAGCTTAGACGGATAAGACAGACTCATGACATTGAAGTAGGACAACTCATGCTCCGAATTGCTGAGAGTCAGCTACAGACAGAACACTCATTCTTGAGCCGAAACCAGCACTTCTCCCGTATCTGTCGTGCATTTATCACACGCCCTATCAAATGCCATGTCATCTTTTAAGTCTACTTCGATCATATCTTCAACGTCGCCCTGAAGGAATCTTGGCTGATCATATCGCTCCCACCGAGTCTCTTTGACAAGCGTCATCTTGTTGAGGCTTTTACTTGAGAACCACCTACAGCGTACCTTGCAGTATTGCACGGCACAAGTTTGCTCGCCTTTTGCAACGAACTGTCTCGTCCCTGCCTACCCCCATTCACGAGACGCTTCCACACCCGGATCAACGAGATTTCCAAATGATATTACGACATCGCTGGCTAGTAATGCTGCTGATACCGGCATGATAAGCTTTCCGCCTGAGTCACTCAGCCCACCCAAAGATTCCTCAATATGAGCATCCAACAATGTGTGATAGCCAACCACAAGGAATGTCTCTTCCCCTTCATCAGGCGTCTCGGAATTATTTTCCAGTGTTATTGAGATAGCAGGTCCTAATCTGATCGGCCGTCACCCGAATCGAAGGTTTGGCGCGCTTTGAGAACGAAGAGGATAGGAAGCTGGTAAGCTCTGACGCAAGGTTTCGCTGGTGGACCGAGTGATATGCATTGTCATACTGGTCTCGAAGCTTTTCAGTGATGTAGAGACTTGAGTCGCACGTCGCGTCGTGGAAGTCTCGATGAGGCTTGCGAACGCTAGTGACGAAACGGCCTAGGCTGACCGCGGCGTGGGGCAGGAAGAACTGAGGAAGAAGGTAAGGGGTACGCTGTTCTCAGCTGTACATGGGAGAAACGTCGAGCTGATAGCCGATGTGTTCTCTGAGAAGCTTATCAAGGAGAGACCCATCGTCTTCCCAGCTGAAGGGGAACGCCAGACCGTATTCACTGTCGCATAGTGCCCTGTTATAGAGAGTCCACGTGCAGATGCTTGACGTGGCAGCGAGACTGTGCTAAGCCACAAGGCGGCTGCCTGCGCCTGCAATTTTCCTATCTAAAATGGAGGTCCGCAGACACACTCACCGTCGCAATAAATACACCATATATCAATGACATATGGTGCCTTACTGGAAATTAGTCGCTTGTTTTCAGTCTATATTTCTCATTCGACAAGATGGAGAACAACAATGATCTAGATAATTACTTCGAGAACTTTGAGACCGCATGTCAGGTTTTAGCTGATGGTGATGAAGCTAAGAAAGTAGTCATTAGCTTCTACTACTCCATGCAAAGACTTGAGAGATTCGAACGATGGGGTGACGTTCGAGATTTGGAAGCGGCTATACTGAGAGCCAAATTCGCCGTGGAAGGAACAGCTAGAGGGGATCGAGATTTTATAGAGAGGCAGGATGTTTTCAGCCATATTCTCGCGTGTCGATACAACCAGACTACAGAGATAGAGGACCTCGAAGATGCCATCAAATTCGCACGTCAAGTAGCTAACGTCACGCCAGCAGACCATCCCAATCTCGCAGCATGCCTGAACAACTTAGGCAACAAACTCGAAAGCAGATATGGACGGACTGGTAAGATTGAGGACCTCGTAAAATTGCTGGTGTAGATACCAGTACATATACATGCACCTACACCACGAAATCTCATCTATTCACGCCTCGAGAGTGAGTGAACCGCGTGACCGCTAACGTGAACGACATTTCCTAGTGCAAAGTCTCATCAAATGTTTCCTTCGAGCCCTGTCAATGATGTCGACGGAGTCTACACAGCGTATAGACACCTGGATACCAGAACGATACAACTTATTCGCCAGTGGAGATCACAGGTGGCTAAGAGCCACATTGACTTCTAAGCCAGTCTGCGGTGTGTCTCGTCTGTGATAGTGCATCAAGAAAGACGGGTTCTCTGGTAGCACGAACAATGAGCATGTGGGAAGAGGCAAACACAGGCAAGGCGTGAGCTCCGAGGTTCGTCACCGATGATGATGCCGAGTCAATCCGCGCAGGTATTCAAAGGCCGCTGAGTGAAGAATCCCCATACATGGCCAGGGAGTCTGCGAATCTCCATCTTCGTAGATCCTGACGCCTTCCTACGTTCTTGCGCAGAGCCAGCGACACGGCGGCGGTAGACGACGATGGCATCCGATCGGTCAGACACACAACGGACGCTGGCTGCGAGATCTCACATACACGACCGAGGAGCTCGTGGATCCGTGTCTGGTCCGCCCCCTGGAGCCTTCACATTTACTTGCATGGAGCAAGCGCCGAGATGAAGACAAACGACAGTGATGCCCCGTCAATCTGACACACAAGGGACGCTGGCTGGGGAACCCCTCGTACACGATCGAGGAGCTTGCGGATCCCTGTCTAGTTGCGTCCTGAAGCGTCGCCATCCCCTTGCGCAGATACATGGGCGACGTTGGAACGGTCATGGCCTGCAAAGATTCTGTCAAACGGAGCAGACACTAAAAGGCTACCAATGTGGGAAAGGTTTCACACATGGCTAGGGAGTCTGCGCATCTCTGTCCAGGCCCATCCTGAAGCCTCGCATGTTTCTGCGCGAATACATGAGCGTTGTGGTCACAGACGGCAGTGATGTTCGGTCGGCCTATGACACAGTGAAAGCTGGCAAAGAGACCTCTCATACGCGACCGAGGAGCTCGCGGATCTGTCTATGGTTGAGTTCCGAAGCGTTCTTAGTCTTTGCACGAATGTATGGACGCCGTTGCGCCTGTCGTCACCGGCAACGATTCGCATTAGCGGAGCCAACACAGAAAGTCTGCCGTGCGGAAGAACTATGATATGGGACCAGCGAGCTTGCGGATCCATCACCAGATACATATCAAAGCGTCCGGATGTGTTCGCACGGCAACAGTGACACGGTTGCGACGGTCGTCAGCGATCTCCGTTCCACTAGAAATTCGAAAACTACCACTTGGGAAGCCCGCGATATGCAGTAAAGAAGGATGCGGGGCCCTATCCAAAGAGCTGATGGCCACCTCTTACGTCTGTGCGTGGAAACAGCGCAGCGGTTGCAGGTGTCTTCGACGACCTGAGGATGTTCTGATACTGAGTGTCCATAATTGGGAAACCCTTCTTGCGCGGTGCTGCAGCCTACAAGCTCTATTCCGATGGCTGCTCGTAAGAAAACGTCTGGCATACAATCCAGGAGCACGTGGATCTCTATCCAGACCACTCTCACAAAGCCACCCGCAGCGAAGAAATTGTGGAAGAATCAGAACAGTTCATCGCTCGCATGTAACAGTCCGACTCGGTAAGGTCGACTGTCGCAGTAAGCTATCGGCTGAAGCTGGAACTCGTGAGAATCACGAAATTCTTATGCGTGCGCATGGACGAGGATGCCAGAAGAGCATAGCGTGGTGTCTTGGAGAGGCTGAACCCTGGGTTTACGATCGAGCAGGAACTGGTGGCGCTGGGAGAGGACCTGAATGAGGGATGGGGAGAGCCGTAGTCAGAGTCGGGGCTTGTAGACAGCATTCATGAACACCGCGAGGCCTACTTCGAAAGAAAAGCAAGAAGAACGTCTTGAGAAGTCTGCCTATTCCTTCACTGCAACCACCTCTCCAGCGCTCAGGGGCCTTCGTCGTGGTGAGTTTCGCTGTGTGGTGGCCAGAGGTGGGTCCCGAAACAGGGACGTGAGTTTTTCGGCTGGACAGCCCTGCTCCACGCCACGAAGCCATACGGGAAGCCCGGTCCACGGGAGGAGTCTCATAGGCAGCCGAAGAGCATAGGGATGGACATCGGGGTGACCTCCAGGAAATTCCTCACGCTCTCGTAGGTACGAGCGATGCGGTCCTAACTGTTTCCAGCAGACCCCGAGCAGGCCGTTGTACCATGCGGTGCTCACCGGAAAGACAAATGAGGCACGGCCTCTGAATCTGGGTTTCCATGTCTAGAATCGTTCCTCAACGTTCCTGACGCCGTTGGGCAGAAGATGTAATACGAACAGGCTAGTCATCGGCTCGCCGAAAGGGACTCCCACCAAAGAATCCGCGGTACGTAAAAATCATGCTCGAGAAGGTGGCGGAGAGTGCGTCTCGCTGTCGAAAGGTCCGTACGAACGTCGCCATGTCCTCGAACGGCGATGACTTACCTTCCGTCATTATCGCCAGCAAGCTTTTATTCGAACTCAAGAGGACAAATTCGAACGTCAAAAGAAACCTGATGCATGATCAGAGAGCTTGCGGCATGCTATGCGAATGCCACTAAAAGAGAAGGCCGGGCAGTATCAGAAGAGCGTTGAGAATCCGAAGATTGAAAGACACAAGGAAATGCAATAAGTAGCCTTTCTTCATTAAGCTACTCTACAACTGCAAAACTTCCCCAGCGCTACCCAATAACCTTCCCCACCTCCATCGCCATTCCCACCCAAGCAAAGCAAAAGGTACCCAGTGGTATAGCGCCATCGCCAAGGAAAAAGAAAATGCCCCCTTCCTAATAATATTCGAAGAACTGCCGACACCTTTAAAAGCCAAAGAGAAAACGCCTGCCTCGTAGCTCAAGTCGTAGTGAGATCGAAGATCGATGGACATAGAAGACAAGGGTGTCCCGCCGTATGCGGTCGCAGTGTCCTAGCCTCCCCTTCCCTTCAGAATACGCCAATGCCGCCATTAGATGTTAAGAGAAAAAGACGCAAGGAAAACGCACGCTTGCGATAGAGATGATAGGAACGACCATCGTCTATTACGCCGTCGCCGATGCATCAAGGGAAGACTCGCTTGCAAGATGGAAAAAGACAGCCACCGACTTTGCTCCGTCCATCAAAGTGTGACCAGGAAGCCTTCACGACCGTGATCCAGACTGATCCGCCGCGGCAGCCACACACCAATGCCGATGCCAGACCCAAGCGCTCTTCTGGCACTCCTTTGAGCAATACTTTGTGCGCCTGCAGCGCCGACACTTGGCAAACTGCCTCGTCCACTCCTCCCACTTCCCACAAGCGCAATAGGCACACTGCCTAATGCCGTCCCTCACGTCGTCTTTGCGGCATAGATTCCGCATCACGACGCCTGCCCAATATTGCATGTCTTGGCTGTGGTGGCGGACCGTGAATTTCTCTACGAGCGGGAAGATGTTGAGGGAGGCAGGAAGGAGGTACTCGCAGTCCGGGTCGTCTTCTGGATCGATCTCGCCATTAACCATAGCAGTATCCGCGGCCGAACCGTCTGCGCCGATATCGAGGGGACTCTTGAGCTTGGGGACGAGGTGTGAGTGCTGGAAGTAGGCTCGGAGGTTACAGTATTTGCTAACGTAAGCCAACAACTGCAGGCTCATCAGGACGTCCTCATCGCGAGACATGGCGGCGAAGGCGTTAATGGCGGTGAGAGGACGGTCTTGGGGAAAACGCGTGTGTTGTGGGTATGAATTGAGCTGAAGAGGAGCGGGTGTAGCGTTGGTGACGTTGAAGGTAGGTTGTACTGGCGATACGGACAAACCGATCCGCGCTGGAGGGATTGCTTGTGGGATTGCCGGATTGACGATGCTGCCGTCGATCACAGAGCGGTGCGTAATATTGAAGGTCTCCGACTCTGCGTTCTCGGAAGCTGGTGGTGTCAGTCGAACTGTATTCATGGCTCCATCTTGCATTTCCTCGCTGTCCACAATATCTTGAATCGTGATATCGCTCTGCTGGAGGCCGACAATCGGCTCGTTTTGGCCTGACACCGTGACCTCGGGATCGTCAGCGAGTATATCGTCGGCTGGACCCTCGTCCGAATCTCCGGACATGGAAAGCTGGTGTCGGATCGACGGTCATCGTCGCGGTCGGTTGTGGTTGACGGGAGTCCGTGGACTACCCGGTCTTAGTTGCGCATTTGGAGTGGTCGGCGATTCCGGCTGAGAGGTTATCTCATTATAGAGTGCTGGTAGCATAGATGATAGACGATCCACTTCTCGCACAGGTCGAATGCCGAAAGTACCCGGTGGGGTTTCGAGTAGTTGATTGGCTGTGACGGGTGGCTGGGCAATAAGATGGCGGTTGTTACTGGAAAATTGAGGTGTCCTGCCTTCGTGGCTACGATGGTGATGATGGTGGTGGGGTCGGAATGTTGTGCGCTCAGGTGGAGAGCTCAAGGAGAATGAAGGGATTTGCCGACTAGCATCGTTGCTGTGGAGTTCCTGTTGGTTTGGCTCCAGATGTCCAAACGGCTGAGGGATTTTAATCGGAGGGGGCGCCTGCCGACGAGTCCTCTCCGACCGATGTCCGGGAACAGCTGCGACGTGCTCGCTGCCACGAGAAGAGTGTCGCCCGGAGATGCCTGACCTAGTCATGCCCCTCTTGAGGTCCGCCTCTGCCTTCTCCCGACACTTGTCGATAACACGGATGTAGTTGTCCAGAATGGTTGCAATGACCGGCACCATATCCGCTTCCACAACACGAGTCCTTACATTCTCCGACCCGCGCACACCTATATTGACTACGCATTGGAAGGCGAGGTTCCACTTCCACATGGCCATCATATCCTTGCTCCTCCCCTCTTTCAAGATGCATATTAACCGTTCGACGCCGCCATCGACAGTGAGAATGTCCCGTAACCGCGCGGATGAGGTTGTGAGATAGGCGAGATGGTTCAATGAGTTGATGAGGGGGAGAGTAGAGGTGCAGTCGAGGGCCCGACGGTCATACAGGGCGGTTATAATGCCAACGGAAGCCTTGTTCGCATTTGGAATGCTGAAATTGACCTCCCTCATCGTGAGGAAGTCTATGCTCGGTCGAGGTGTGGGGCGTGTTGAGAAGTGACGCTCAAAGCTGACACTCAAAGGTGTCCACTGGCGATGTGTCACAGGATAGCTGACAATGGAGCGTTGTTAGTGTTCAGGCGGACCAAGGACGCCAACAATGCACGAACAACGTTTTTCTGACTATCCTGAGAACCTATAGCCCAAGTTCTTGCAGCGGGGAGAATGTTGCAAGTGTGGAGGTCGTTGAGGTCGGATCGAGAATGTCGAGGAGGTGTGCCGTGCTGAGGGTCTGGACGCGGCTTGTCTCTTCCGTCCTTCACAAAGTGTTCGGCGATGGTGAAGGAAGATGTTGCCCACGAACGTCGACCTGGCTGTGCGAGGAGGAAACACACTCAGATGAGGTCCAAGTGGGTTGCGATGATGTTTGCCCAGTGGTAGAGTGGCCGGACGGGAAGTTGCACGAGCGAGCCGTCGCCCCTTCTTACGGACGAAGGTGCTCCACCTCTGGAACGTTTGGTCCTCTCGTAATCGAACTCAGCAAGCCATAGAGAGAAGACCTAGAAAGGATGCAGACGGATTTACTGCTGGGTGAAGACGCGCGAGGAAAGAGAGGGGGAGGATGTTGTTGTGTTGGTGGCGGAGGAGTCTCTGTTATTGCGTGGAGGGAGCGGAGATGGGCGACCTGGGCCAGCGAAGAGCGTTTCAGAGCAGATGATTAAGCCGGAAGTGCCACAAGCAATGCGACAAGAAGCTTCAAGACAGACACAGATTTCATCATTACTAACATTTCTCATCCTTACTGCAAAGCATCGGGGACCTAACACTCGCCGTTCACGATGTGATTGTGGTGGAAGTGCATGTATCGTTGTATTCCGTCCAGCCACGCTTCTTTGTCCATCCGCCCTCGAGTTGCCCACCTTAGACCTGGCGCTTAATATTTAACGGGCTGGAAGTTCGAGGGCAATGTTTAAAGATAGACGGCCCTCCATTCGGCAAGACCGTTTTCGATCAACCTCGTGAGATTGACGTTGCCAGCTGAGCAACTTGCAAGAAGCAAAGCGAGTTCTAAACGCTCTCAAGCAGAATTTCCATTTCTCCCTCAGTGATTGGGCTGGCCCCTCCATTTTGCGTGCTGCTAGCTAGCTGCTGTTGCAACGTCAAATGTCGAAATTTCTGCCGCACCA
>JAWDJW010000014.1:0-27777 GCA_033119265.1 Coniosporium uncinatum
CCTTCCTTGGCTGAGCGACCCGGACACCTTCTGCTTGTGCGTAAACTGTGATTGGTCCAGAACCACTACTATCGTCGTAACAGGTGTCTGGCCAAAGGCTGCCATCGGCTTTTAAGCCACCAACAGTGATCAAGGCATTGTCCTCTCTGCCGAACGACAACGGCGTAGCCGAACTCGTGCTTGCTCTGTCATCTTCCTGCAGACCCGAGTTGCCTGCCGCTACAACAGTAACGATATCCTGAGGCCAAAACCGTGGGAAATAACGCTCGCAGACACTCTTGAAGTTACGGTGGCTGTTAGCCCATTCTGTGAACGTCAGCCTTCGGATGCCCACCCGGTCATCACTCGACGAACTTACGGAGCGAGAGATTTAGGACCGACCGTCTTTGTCTTCCGTTCGCGATAACATCCTGTAGAATGTGCTCAAATGCCCATGTGATTGCAACGTCAGTCATAGGTTTCAGCCGATATGGACTTGGGTCGTTGGCGGTAAATCCGAGCTTGGAAGTTTGAGCTGCTTTGATGAGGACGAGATTGGCTCGCGAAGCTACTCCGAACTTGTTGCCTCCGGCTACGCTCGCAACCATGGTGCCATGAGGACGCCAATCTTTGGTGGCGTACAGTCCACCGTCATCGTCCTCCTTGCATTTGTCGTTCTCATAGCCGGGAGGATACTTTCTGTTAGCGGGAGAAACTTGATGCCTCTCTGGATCATTTGGTGTATCAGTATCTGGAGCCCAAAACTTCGGTTTCGATCGAGATAAAGCGAGCGTCAGTGCGTTGGGTACAGCCACGTGTTCAATGAAACGATCCTTCATCATACCAGCCCCAACTGCATCAAGGAAATCCTATGATTCGTGAGCAAGAATTGTCCCTTATATGTAATGGATACCTGGCTTACTGCAGATGGTTGTTGGAACCCACTGTCGACGACGTATATCGTCGATCCGTGGCCGAGGGTTGGATCGTATGTGTAGTCTTCGCGCGGCCTGAATGGCCGAAAGACGTTTTCGTCCAACGCATATCGAAACTCGGAGATGAACTTGAGATGATGCGCACTATCTGAGCGTTGACGAAGGCCTGGAGGAGCTGCCCGTTTCGTGACCCGGTGCGGTTCGAGAACAGACACAGCAGGGTTCGTGGCGTTCGCAGTCGATGGTATTGCATGCTGGAAGCCATCACTTTCGGTAACCGGCCCGGCGAAATCCACGAAATCTTTCTTTACATCTTCTTTTACCTCTGAAAGAGTCATGTCAGTCAAGTACATCTGTACCGATGTCTGGCTGAAGACACTCTGATGGCCCTCCCCTGCATCCGGTAAGGCTTTAATAAATGTTCGGAACGTGTTCAAGGAAGTGCGGGGCTTTGAGGCGATCCAGCACGGAACTCTAGTTGCTGCAGCAGACGAAGAGCTAGAGCTTGAAGTGGACGTCCGCGAACTGGTCAGCTTCGTAGTGGTTTTCGTTGACTCAGTCTCACTAAGGGATCCCCAGTCATACTCTGCGAACTCGCCAATAGCGCTGGCGGCTAACAGTAAAACAGACCCCATAGGGCCAGATTCGTTCTTTAGTTGCACTGCAAGGAATTCTCGGGCCTTTGTCACCGCCTCATTGGAAGCGCTCTTCAAAGCGTTGAGCCACTTGTCGAACATCGCCATGCGGTTTTTGACAGAGCTGAGTTCGGGGTAAGCGTCGAAGAAGGTCTGTCTGGGAATCTGGCTGAGATCATCGAGCTCAATCGCAAAATCGTTGGTAACGCGCCGCATACTTGGAGTAATGTCATCAAGTTCTACGTCTCATTTAGTATCGAAGATCAATAAGAGAAGAGTGGGTCACAAACATACGTTGGGCAATTGACTGAATCAAATTACTTATGGAATCTGCAAAAGCTTGGTCTGCTTTTTGCGGAAAATTCGCCCGTTGCCCATTTCGTAGCTTGGGCGACGACATCACTAAGTCCTGAAGCGATAGTTCGAGCCGGGGCGAGTAATCCGTCAACCAAGCTGACTAGACCGCTCAGGCCGCTTCCGTTCCCAGACGACTTGGCAATGGGCGCGGGTCTCGCCTCAATGGTAAGATCGCCTCCTGTCGCACTTAGCGATGTAGCTTGCGCACCCGAGGGGATGGGAAAGGTCTGTCCACCAATGACCATAGAATCTGGAAAGAGCGTAATCGTATCGGAGTCCGGCATGGGTAGCTCTTCCGCACCCTCCGTCGGCAAGACGAAAATGTCGCCATTGATGACTACTTCCATTGCTGTAGAGACGGTAGGGACACTGCTGGACGATGCTTCACCGGAAGTCATGCCGAATGTCACTGTTGCGCCGTTGGTTGTAATTGTAGCGAGCTGTCCAGTCGAAGACGGCAGTACAATAGTCTTGGAGCTGACAACTACATCCGATGGGCCTGCGACCAAATCGTGTCCGGAAGACTGCGAAACAGTGCTAGACTCTGATCCGAGGTTGTATGTTGACGATTGTAGGATCACGACAGTGACCGATGGAGAGGTCGTGATCGTCACAGAAACGTCCGTGCTCGACAGTACAGGGACTGAGGAAAATATAGAGCCGCGAGAAGTCTCGTTAGTCAGTGTTGACCCAGAGTGTGACAGTGTGCTGAGGCTCGGTTCAGCTACTTGCGACGCGCTAAGCCTGACTTGGAGTGATGTTGAGATGGTTGAGTTCCAGTCTGATGTCCGTGGCTAGAGCAAGAAAGTACCTGTGCTGGCAATGCTAGAGTCTTGGCTGGAGTACGAGAGGGTAGGCTGTGGTAGATCGAATTCCACTTCGAGTCCTCCAGCGTTCAGGGTCGTGGCTGCGGTGGGTAGAGTGATGTTATAAGTTCCGATCAGAACGCTGCTGACGTCCGCGACTACAACGGATTGATTGCCGGCTGCAATCGTCTTTGTGATCCCTGGGGTCGCGAATACCGTGGTGTCTGCAAAGATGATCGCAGGGAGTGCGGATGCTGATGGAACGCCTGAGATTGCCGATGCGCTAGAGTTCCAGTTCGGTGATGCGCCCTCAGAGCGTGGCTCTACCGGCTAACGGGAGTTGGAATATTCGGGTGACGCTCCAACGGAGGCAAAGGTCAGGATAGCCGAAAGCAGGGCCTGTCCCAAATTAGCTAGAGTACCAGAACAAGAAGCATGATGTCTACTGCGCTTTTCACATTCGGAAGAGATATAAGATGTTTGGATGAGTGAAGGGATATATAGAAGAGACTCCAGGAGACGTACATTTCTTTATCAATTGCCCACTCCGGTCACTCACTGCAACCTCCTTTTGCTTTCCCGCCGCAGTGCCGTCAATGACTTGAGGAACAATGCATACAGCGGGTCGCAGGATTGTGCAAGCTGGGCTTGGCATCAGGCACAGTTGCTGGCTGGTGTTGGTGTTGTCGCCGAGGTTGCCTTATATTGGGACCGTTGCCGCTGGGCGTATGAAATCGGAGAGGCTGAACGCTCTCTTGCCGACTCATATCAAGAGTTGTGTACTGCACCGAAGTAGAGACTCTGTCCTTGTGCTTAAGCCCAGCCTTTGAGGATAGTCATCGAGGCCTCGTCAATGGTCGTTGCTCTGTCAATGGTACGGTAGCTGGTTTGCGAAAAGCGAACCCCAACCGACATACGTCACATGCAGAACGTTAGAATCCTGCATGACTTGTCAGTCATCGGGAAGATCTTACAAGTACTGCTTGATTCATTTTCTGATCTAAACAAAGACCAGTGGAGACTGACAGCCGGACACGCAAGGTGATTGGGAACGGCGCTGCGGCGTATGACTTCGGCCATCGGGAAAGGATTGCAAGGCACAGGACTGTGCCGTGAAGATTGGATCGACCCACTGAGTATGTTTCAGCTACATGGTGCGGCGAAGCCCTGCTGCTAAAAGGATGAGTGATGGTGGTATGTTGGTGGCACAGCCTGAGACATGGCACCGCATGTCCAATCCCATAATGGAGGCGCAAATCACCGCATCATTTGAAGCGTGACTCGACTAAAGGACAGCATAGGGAGTCGCTGAGCGGGTTCGAGTAGGAGACAAGTCTCAGGAACATGAATGCAGTAGACCCTCCCTTGCAGTCACGTTGAGCCTTGCTGTGCATCAACGAGATGGCAGGAGGATGTACCGAGGATTTTGCACACGACTGTGCCATGCGAAGCTAGACAAAAGTTGAAACTTACATCGTTCCAGATACGCTGATGCAGAAAGAAGGAGATCTTCTTCTACCGCAGCTTATCAATGATCGCGAAGGGCATGAAAAGGTGTCGTCGTTGTCGAAAACTTGGGCGGGAACTCTACACCCGGTAAATTCCGTCTCGGAACGGAAAAACCTAGCAGCGGCGCGACAACGCGGACATCCTCACTTTGCGGCATCTGGTTCGCCTCCATCTCATCATCATCCAGCCTGATATATTTACCACGATCGGCGTGCCGTGTACTCACGACGTGCAAGAACACGAGATACTCTCTCTTACTGCCTATCCCAGCTCTATATCTAGTATCATGCTTGCGCTTGCTAGTCTGCTCTTGAACTCCCCACAATCTTTAATGAAGTACTTCTGGACAATTGCGGCTACGTTGTCAACGATCTGCTGTGGCTCTGCATTAGAGATCAAGAATCAGCCCAGTCCCAAGCGCTTCACGACTTCAATCGCTGCCTCATCTCGCGACATTTCCTCAAACTCGTCTGGTGGGCCCAAGTCTGTCACCACGATGTTGGCGCGCGCCAACATCTCACGCACGTTGCCTTCCATGAATCCACATTGTTGAAGGATGTCGAGAAGGCGGGATAGTTGCTGGAGAGTAAAATGCGGCGTGACCATGAAATGTTATGACTAAATAAGTAGCGAAGAGTACTTGTGATGCACATGGCGCACTAGGGTTTTGATAGAGATTGTCGACCGTTGTTTGTCAGCATTTGCTTGATGGGTTGGGTAGTATCTTTCATTACAGTCCACACCCCATGATGCCCACAACCTCCTGGCTTGCATACCCTGACACCCACAAACTAAATGGGGCTTAAATACGTAACTAGTATCAAGCTGTGCAGGAATTGGATTGTAACCCCACACCGGCAGCGTAAGCGCGAACGAGCCTGATCACAGGCCGAGAGCTCTAGATAATCAGAAGTCCAGAAGCTAGTCAGGGACGGCTTCTGCAGTGTCCATGTACATGTCAGCTGATAGACGCATCCACGTTTCTCCTGGTTGAGACTGCTTATCCGGGCGCGGAAATTGTTAAGTGACCTAGTCCTGCACCCGCTTGCTTGCTGGTTCAGGCAAGCTGAGATGCCTACGTATCGGTGCACTGTACACCGTGACCCAGTTTGTGGCTTGCAGGAACTAGGAACTGCGTGGCAAAGTTTGGCTGACCTCACAAACGTGCACGCTGCCGTTTTGAACAGCTAGGAGTCGTGCCATCTTCGTTGCACCTCATCCGCCAGAACATTCAGCGGATGAACAGCGGCAGCACCTTCTTACCCACACACAAAGAGATCGAAAAGCTAGTCCATATGCTCAAGGATGTAGGCATGCTAGACCGGCTGGAAAATTTGCTGCAAGAAATCCGACCGACGCTGAAGGATGAAATCACAGATGAGATAGAATTAACGAATGAGCAAGCGACGCAATGGAGCCAGCGTATACGAGATATCATGGTTGGAGCGGACATCATCCCTGAAGACGTGGAATTTCGTAGCGATGAACAAGAGGCTGTGGCGCAGGAATTGGTAGAGAAGCTGGGCTTGGGAGATGTGATTGAGAAATTGGGGAAATCGGCCAGGCTGAAGCACCGCATCGCAAGATCCATTGTTGCATACTTCAGAGGGAGGGATGAGCTTACTATGACGAAGTAACGAAGGTGTCTGTGAGCCTGGCCTGCGCATCTTAAGATAAGATCACGTGCAGTGACGTTTATGCTGCCTAGTCCATCAGCCCCACAACATCTTCACCTAGCAAATATCTCACACTACGATCAACAAGCTCGGGTGATCACTGCTGCAAAATCCGTACGCTGTAAACAAAGCTACAAAATCCCACAATCACGCGCTTTGAGTCCGCTTCGAACGATCCTAATTCTACAAGGTGAAAGTTGTTGCTATCCTGCATCGTTGTCACTGTTAAACATTTTCTAGATGCCGCAAGGTTCTAGTATCGCATACCATATGCCCAACAACCCCATCGCGATCGCAATGGAGAGGAGTACCGAGGAGGTGGTGGCTGCGTTCTACACGCTCGCCAAGATGACCGCCACCGTTAATGACGACGTCAAGCGCATCATGGTTGCAGCTGGCGTGGTCGTCGAGACAGAGTGGTTCAACGAGATCCACGTAAGTGCCTGCTATCCGAAACCCACCACTCCTTCACACTGACGAGTTACGCAGTATAAGACTCGCATCTACGATCAGGAGGCCTGGCTCCTCTGCTGCGCGATCGGCATGGAAAAGAACATTTTGAGGATGAACAACCCGTTGGAGAGGGTGCACAAGGTGGCCGCCAGGATTGTTGCGGAGCTTCAGCGTAAGGGCATATTGCGTCGCTAGCCAGAGGTGTTGAGGCGGATCCATGTTGGTTTCCATAAGGATAGCAGATCATGAATCAAATATTGATCAACCTCACACTCTCTTGACTATAAAATGGTCCGGTATGATGGGCTCGCAGCCGTCTCAGCTTGACTCTAGCTCGTGGTCTGACTTTAACTTGTGCTACGCACTACTCGCCGACCTTGAACAATCCCATACGTTTGGTTTGCCAGGCAGCGCCACGGCAACCTTCGCCTATCTCCCTCTCTACCCGAACCCCGAACAGCTAGCGGAGATGCAGCCATCCCGCAGGTTGTTTCTACCCGACCAGCTCTAGTCTCCGAGTACCATTTGTTGTGTGTCAACCCTGCGGTTATGCTATCCATGTCGATTACATGGGCCTTCAACGCATATATTGTCAGAACCATATTCAATGTGCCTCCGCCGACCCACGTCTTCTCTTTCAAGCCATCCAGAAAACCTCCATTCTCTTGAAGTTCTTGAATGTGCCGATAGCATCCTGCGTGGCCAAACTGCCCCTGTCAAGGATATGCGCCCAGCGTTTGATATGTAACCAGAGGCGAAGGAATTCGGAAAGGATGTTGTGCGAACGAATGCCGGCTGGCGTAACGTGGAATTTGTGCTTCCAGGCAGCTTCGTCAAGCCAGGATAGCAAAGTGGAACAATGCTCAAGCTCTGCGTCAGTACCATCCTCCAAGTCGGATACCAGGCGAGGTACAGCTTCCATAGATGACGCCAAGTGTGTTTGAAGATAAATGGACGATATGAGTTGTCAAGGCAGAAGAAGACGTCAGACTGTTCGGCGTGTTCTTGTAGGGCGTAGTCACCTATGGCATGACCGCAAAGGCGTCTCGGGGGCCGGCACCTGCATGCACGTTAGTGTTGTTGACGAATGGCAATCGGTCATCTAGGAATGCGATCCTTGCTATAGACTCGTAGAAACATATTACTACTTCGAAAGGGTGTCGGCTGGGCCTCAAGCCATCGCAAAAGGGCACAGTTGTTCGCCCTTAAAGTTCTCAAAGACTTTCGCACTGTATGGGTTAGCGAACTTGGGTGCAATTGAAGAAGCAGACTGCGCATACGTAGGCGCAACGTTGGAGGCTGGAGGCCCGCCGGTAGGCGCTTGCGATACGCCAGCAATCATAAGGGTGACTATTCAATTCTATCGGTGTGATGGCGAATGCTTCACTGTTGAGATGTTATAGAAACCAATTGAAAGTGGTGGCAGAGCGCAAAGACTCACAGACGATGTATGATTTGAAAGTATTCGGATTGGTGGTACATAAACCCTACCGTTGAGGGTTGAAATTATGAGTCTCGCGGATTGGGTGTGGACTGTTTGCGTGCGTTCATCTACCAATCCGATTGTCTACGTCGGACACGCACTTTCTCAAGGCGTGGAATGGGGAGAGGCTATTGAGAGGATATATGGGTTAAGTACGTGATCATTAGTCAGACTGCTATCTATCACATCGTGCGATCAAGCGAGAGCTCAATCGCTGCCGTCTGAGCTACGCCATTCCGTGGCAGACTTCAGGTTAATTGCCAATGTTGCAAAGGCGATCTGCCAGCTCACCAACCTCCATGACCGCCTTTGGCTTCTCTTCGCCATCTGCAACATACTCCATCCTCTGACAAAGCTCTTCTTCTTTAGCCGCTTGCTGGATCTCGTGGATGTGCTGCGGATTAACTAAGCACTTCGGATGCGTGGCGAGCTTCGGCAGTGTTTCGTTGACATACTCAACGTACTTTTCCAACCACTGAAGCTTGTCTTGCTGCCAGTCTTGATCGTGTTCGCTCCAGTCTCCGCGCAACTGCTCACTGTGCTGGAAGAATTGAACATAAGAGCGTTGAATCTCGTCGATGAGGTTGCTAAGCTCGGGATCGTACCAAACACAAAGATATAGTAGGCTTTGTCGCGTTGTCATGATATCCTCGATGATCTTATCAAGGGCTTTCGTAGCATTTTGGAGCTTCAGGAGATCTGAGTTGGAAGGTGGGTGGTATAGCTGGCGATTAAGGAGGCTGTCCATTTCTGCAGAGTACTTCTCGAAGCCATCGCGAAGCTCGCTCTCCAAGTCTGTAAGCGCTACATGCATCAACTCCCACCCAAGTTCCACTTCGGCCTTGTGACGATCAGCGTGGCCTCGGACAAGGTTCGCCACAGACATTGCTTTGGATTGATGAGGGTCCACGGAGCTAGCGGATGAAGGCTCTGCTGGCAGAGCCTCGACCTTCTGTGCGCCGAGTATTCGTAGAGTTCGCATGCCATTTTGCAGACGCGATTGCGGATCGTCCGCACGTGTGTGGCTACGTTCCAATTCCCATCCGAGAGGCAGCGTTGGAGCTTCAGAGGCAGAAGCCGACTTGGTCCTTGACGAATGAAAGGCATTGTGTGATGGTCTCAGTTGAGTGAAGTGGTTTCAACGAGTCTAGTCTCTGGGGAATTTTCGAAGTCGGTTTTTGTAAAGTCGAGGTGTCTACAAGGGTGTTCTTGAGTCTGTAGGTGTTCTTCCTTCACGAGGCATTATACTAAAAACTCTACTCGAACAATGTCCGAGCTCAATGCACTGTGCAGAAACAACGCCTGCGCATTGGGACCGATCACGGTGTATCCGTTTATCCTGCTACTTTCGATGTCACGCACGTAGAGGAATAAAACCCATGGATTGAATCGCAAAGAAATGTTCAATTTCAAAGTTAACTCCGGATACCCTAAACTGGAAACAATTCTATGTAAGGCATGTCAAACGGCCACTCAATGTGAATGAGAGGTGGATGAGAGATCAACGAGTTGAAGAGTCGACGATGTTCAATCGGCTATGTGCTTTGAATTGTCGATGGATTCAAAGTAGAGCAATCAGGCCGTCCTCGAGAAGCTGAACCTTCACCCCCTACGCATTGCCTTCGCCGCTTTCCTCGTTCTCGCTGTAACGGTCATCGGCCAGGTCGTCGTTGTCGTCCTCACCAACATCGGTCACGTTCTCGTCATCCCCGGGTTCCGATGAAGACATGCTGTCAGAGTTGAGCTGATCAGTGGCATCTTCCACCGAGACATCTTCGGAGTCATCGTCCGAGTCGTCACCTACCGATTCATTCATGTCCGTGTCCTCATCGGTAGATGAAAATTCCGCATCGCCAAAGTGTCCGCCGGTGATTGCCTCCTCAGCATGTCCAAGATCACGGCGCAGCTGTATGGCCTCATCAGCGACTTCATCCAAGTCGGCCTCGGCATCCCACTCCTCGTCGCTTGAACTGTCATCATTGAAAAGATATCGGTACTGACCACCAAGAGCTTCGACTCGACGTGGACCGCCGGTCATGATTCGGTTGTGTGTTTCCTGCCCGCGTGCAACAATGGCCTCGACATGTTGGGGCATGTAGCATCCTGTCTCTGTCCATGTCAGTCTGTCATGCTGAGAGATTCCGTCCGCTCTAGCCGGATAGTGCCATGGTGAGTCGTCTACCTCATACGGGAACGGGTCTGACTGCTCGAACATCTGATCAAACACCGTTGAGGGTGGTAGATCAGGCATGGTTTCGCTAGAGAGGCCAAGTTCGAGATTCGCGGCCGCATCCCGTACGGCATTGATGGCATGATACTCGGCAACATGCGCAAGCATTACGCGCTCCGCGAGCGCTACTATTTCAGGTCCAAGGCTAAGTAGTCGGCCCTGCACATGTCGTACAAAGTGCCGCAAGCTAGGAACTAGATCGTTGAGACGGCTGTACTCAAGTGCTTGCGAAGCGTCGTTTCGGACACCGAGAGTAGCGGAAGGGTAGGGATCATCCAGTAGGATAGTCAGCCGGCGGAACGTGTCTCTTAGTTCATGCTGGTGTTCGTCTAGGGGTGCGCGAGTATCTGCTGGAGTATGTCGGAGCTGCAAGACACGGTTGTCGAAAAGCGCTCGTCCCTGGTGTGTTCCCGAGTATGCAATCGTCGCATGAAGGTTTATTCGAAATCGATCCTGCAGGTAAGCGACGAAACGCTGTTGGTCAGTTGTCATTGACTCTCTGTAAGCTGTCTCGAGTAATGCTCTGGCCTCAGTGTTTTGCTGACGTCGTCGCGCCCTTTGTTCTCGAATCTGTTGTCGCCTTGCCACTTGACGGGCGGACGGGAGTACTAAATGGATGTCTCGCTCTTGAAGAGAGACGGGGTAGACCGATCTTATTGGCAGCCTATTTGTTGTCCGTTGACGAGCCAAACGAGGAACATGAACGCTTCGATTCAGGAAGAAACCCCAGCCATCGCTAGGCTTTTGTGGAGTTGCCATTGGTTGAATATCTAGTGCAGAAGAGGAATCGTAAAGTTTCTCATCAGAGAAATAAGATGTTTCCGTCATCTTATTTATATTTCAAGATGATAAAGCTGGACCAATCTCGCTGAGCAAGTATGTTTCTAACTGACAGTGTTCTCAAGACTTGGTCATTGTCATGTGAACAATCTCTTAACAGTGCAATCTCAGCCGACTGCAAATGTGCTGAATGGATGCGCATCTGCTATCAACAAAGCTTCCATCAGTTGCTCTCGAGAAGGCTGCGTTAGATCTCCGCGGTTCAAGTTCATCGCGAGCTCTTGGGGCATATGCAATGCAGCAGACTTTTGCAAAAAGCGTCAATGAGCTAGCGTCCTCGCTGGAGACAAAAGAATGGACATTGGTTCAACTTACTTGTTATGTGCCGAGCTCATCAGCGAGCACGTTCGCCAGTAAAAGTGTCCCGCCAGTCTCGATGGACATGTAAGGCGGTACCTGAGGAGGAGTATTTTAGCGAGCATCGAAGCCACTACGGGAACGTGCGGTCGCAGACATGAGATGCAAAGCAAGAAGTGATACGCGACTGTCGTAGCATTGTCCGGAAGAACACATGGCGAGGTGTCGTAGTAAGACCCAGCAAGAACTCATCCCAACGGTCTGAGGTGGAAAACGAGTATTGATGTTCGCACGTAATATGACCTAGGTTGCATCATCAGCTTGGCGGAATTAATACGCACCCCATACGGCAGGTCTGGAACGCCTGGTTGGAGATTCGGGTGAAACTGTCGGAGATCTTGCGGGCAAAGCACGAAAGCAATCAGTGTGCAACCTCAAGCATGTGATTCCTTTAATGTGCCGAAGCGCGAAACCGAACTTGAGACAAGCGTCGAAAATATGGCCCGTCATCTTCCACACCCAGCTTCAACCCCCCTAAAGTGGGCGAGAGTTTGTTCCCTAGGCAGACTTCCAGCATGTGGTGTTCTAAACAGTTCGTGATGTCATGCAGTTAGACGGGACCATGAAACACCTCGGCAGTACCCTTAGATTGGCGCACAGTCATGAACTCCGGACTTCCAGAAAAAGCGCTATAATGGTCATGTGATCTTATTGCGACCTACAATCCCCAAATACAAAATCATTATAAGAATTCTGGTCTTCAATTACATCTCAGATCCTCAAGTCCGTTTCTAAATCGAACGTAACAGTACAGCACCTGATCTTATCAATCTGCCACGAGCGATATCCAGAATGGACAAAGTCAACAGAAACTTGGACGACATTGAACGCAGGCTCAGCAAATCTATCCAGATCGTCGAGAAGGGAGAGAAGATGAAATTTGGCGATGCAATCCAGCTCGGTCGTAAAAGCAACTCCATCGTGTCCAGTATCAGGAGGGGCATCAAGGAGTACGACGTAAGTGTAGTACTCAAGCCTCGACATGAGCAGAGTTGATCAAAGACAGGGAAGCAACCCAACGGAGGAGGAAGCTCGGAAGACACTCAGCAGGATGCAGCATATTGTCGAGCTGACAGAGAACCAACTGGATTTGATGGTTACAAATAGACTCCGCTTTGAAGAAATGAAGGTTGGCGGTCTTGTTAAGAAGAACATGCTTAAGTCTAGAGACGCGTCTCAAGATCTATCAAAGGTCATGCTCGAGAAGTCGCCGCCAAGTTTGAAGGAGGAGGCTGAAAAGCTAGACAAGAGAAGGGCTGTAGGCTTCGAGAAAGCAAACAAGGCGTTTGCTGAGGCGAGCGGTGGTGAGGATCAAGCAGATGGGGAAGATGACTCGGACTAGAGGAAAGACAGGAAAGTGGCGATGGCGCGCAAGGCGGGCGGATCGTTGCTCTGGTTACAACCAAAGCAAGATAGCAAAGCCGCACGCAACATGCTACAGAAGCATTCTTGATCTTCCTTCTCACTTGGGTGCTTTCTCTATAGATTGGCCGCACATATGAAGCGGCTCTCACCTGGCAGACCGCAGCTGACACGGCGTCTTCGCCATCAGGGAATAAATATCAAACCATCGATTGTGACGACCCTGGAAGGACGCGTGATATGTATACGAAAAGCTTAGAGTGTTTAGATCATGCTAAAACGTCACTTCTGTCATCGTAACAAGAGCTGAGCATTCTTTGCATCGTAGATGGGCTAGAGCTCGAATGATCATCGATTGAGGGCCTGAGTGTTACGACAGGCGTCAACGAGGTCGCGCCAAATCTTTGCAGCAAACCCAACAGAGAGTGGAAAGTTGCACTCTCTTTGCAAGCTGATCCCCGATTGTTCATCGGGACCACTCAGCCACACCTCCAGCACTGCTCATACGCCATCACGCATCCTAAGAATTGTTTGCTGGGAAAGGAGTGTCTGTGGCGGAACCAGACTGCAGCGCACTTCGAAGGTTTCCATTTCAACTGTGATGCCGTGTACGGCACATGTGACTATCCTACCGTGAGCCCGATTCTAACAAATTCCACAAAACCTGAAGACTCCGTAGACGCCGATAGCTCAGATCTTGGGAAGCAGCTTTGCGCGTAAAGCCTTACATCACGACAAGTTACATGAATAATTGCTGGAGAGTCCAAACAGAAGAGCCATACTCTTGTGAGCCTGTTCTTATACTGACGCCAAGACTTGCTCGAAATGAGTGTGTACTGATCAAAATCGAATATAGCCGTTGTACGACGCTCCTCCAATCGGTTTGCATGGCACGTGATATTGCTCACGTCTTTGGTCTCTTCCAATGTGACACGATGCTCGCCCATACAGTGTTTAACAACGCAACTAGTTTTGGCAGATCAGTCCATACTCGGGCGCACAGATAAACACTGCAACCCAGGCTTCCTAACAATTCGTTCTACCTTCTCCGACAACTTACCTCACTCAAACAAGCGGATAGCGCACTTTCATTGAAAAGAGTAGGGTACTCCATTGCAAATAGCTCCAAAAGTTATACTGACGAGAATAGAAGCGCCTGTTCCTAGACACTGAACGAACGCATTGCGTAGCACCCAACATTGACAGCTGACCACGTCGCCCATGAGTATGGACGAAGCGCAAGACCTTCTTGATGAATACGGCGAAAGTGAAGACAGCAGAGACCAGAGCTCTCGGCCTGTTGATAGTGATTGCGACCGTGCCACAGACAGCGACGGAGATGATGACACCGGCAGCGAGCAAGATGAAGAAGAGGACGAAGGAGAAGAGGAACAAGAAGACGGCGACGCGGCAATGCAACGAGATTCCGACTTCGAGACATCAAGGAACACCGCACGTAGTGGTCCATCTAAGAAAGGACGCGCCAACCCATTTCGCTCCGATCGGTTTTCTGCTGCCGATTCCCGCGCGGAAAACATTTCTCTTGACATTGAGAAGCCACCGACACACTACCATCCTCCAGATTGGAGCGCTTCTCCGCCCCAGGCAAACCCACCTTACATGAACCTGTATGGCCAAACTCTTACAACCGACTACGTGTTCGGCGCGCATCCCGGATCTGCTTTAGCTGCTGCGCAGAACGCGGCGGCTGAGCTCAAGAGAATGGAAGAGAGGCGGAAGTTCCTTGCTGAATCCTCAAAATATGGCGATACCGAAGCCGGAATGTTCAAGGCCTTTCAGACGATCAGCAACACCGGCCGAGAAGACATCATGAAGACGTGGAGAGATGCGCAAAAGGAGGAAACCCGGCGCAAGAAGATCTCGGAGGCGAAAAGAGGTTCAACATATACTCTGCGCAAGAAGAATGATAGTGATGGCGGAGACGATGATGACGGCGTCGGTTCCGAGCCCAAGCGTGGTCCTGGCCAGCCAAAGTGGAAGAACGTGGAACCTCTCCCAGGCGATGGCGAGGACGAGGGCGAGCCCTCGGAAAGGGACGGGCCCGAGCAGCCTGTGAAGCGTGGTCGTGGCCGACCGAGGGGTTCTCGCAATAAGACAGGTCGCGGAGGTGGATGAGGTGACGGTCTTAATAACATCTTTGTGTCCGTTGAGATATATCACGTCATTCGCCGAGCAACAGTTCTTCACATCTGGGCACAGCGAGGAAGAGTCTCGACATGAAGTTGTAGATGGCATACGGCGAAGGAGCGGGAGAAATGATAACGATATTTCGGATTCTTTCGATCTGCAATTGACATTGAAAGATTGACACCGCATGATGATGTTGTCGAAAGGCACTGCGATAGCTAGGAATCTTCCACAGGCTGATCAGCGTCTAGGTAGCAATGAAGACTTTATACATCCCCGTACCAGAGAACAACTCAATTTGTATAACTCTATTAGGTCACTATGTCCGCAAGACAGTTCCATTCATAGGGGATTGTTTTAGCCAGCTAGATGCTTCCTGCAAAGTTTTATGTAATTGCTCGTGGTTCACGCGCGAAGATGCATTCATGAGTTGCTGCATATCGTAATTGCTAGAGCCACCTCCAACATCGCATTGGGGGCCCGTATAGTCGTCGGTGGAATCGAACTGCTTCGCAGCTTCATCTGCTCAACGAAGTGTCGAGTCGACATAGTGCACTGCACGTGGCTACTCAGTGCGTCAGAGCCTGGGTAGCACACGTCTGGCGTACCTCTGCCGGGTGTGTCAGCTTTTACATTGTAGCGATATAGATAATAGTAGGATAGAATTGGAGGCCGCTATATCTGGTTCGTATGCTACACCGTTGTTGAGCGGAGAATGAGTCCTGTTTAATTGTTTGTGTACAGCCTGTGAAGTATTACCGAAGAAGCCTTCCATGTCAAGTCCACAAGCTAGACTCCAACGAGGAATGAATTGTAAATGCTGTGATGACCCCGCCTTACTCTGAATCTCTAAGACCGAGCTCCTACTTTCACCCATCATCTCTCCACCCTTGGCTTCTTTCCAGGCCTTCGCATTCCCTCGTCGTCATCGTCATCTTCTCTCCAGCCCCACCGTTCTCTCTCAAACGGACGAAGATTCTCCATGGCTTCGGTCATATTCCACCGCTCGACCTCAATCTTCTCGCCTTCTTCTTGCTCCTCGTTGGCATTATACTGCTCTTCTTCCACTTCTTCTTCTGACCAGTCCAAGCTGTCATACACCTTCCAGGCCTCAGCTTCCAAGGCGTTACGCCCCTCAACCTCTGCAGCTTCGGTGACGCTAGGCACGTGGAGTCGCGGATTTGATGAATCTGAACCGCCTTCTCTCGCCTCTTCATTGCCGGCATCCGCTTTCGCCGCTTTCGCCGCTCGACGTTTACAGATCGAGCAGACTTCATCCTCAAGCTGGATCTTCAAGTCGCCAACCGGGCCAAAACCGGGCCATGAGCACATCTGGCCTTGACGTAGTCCCAGCCGCGGCAGCGCAGCATTTGCTTACTACCCAAGCGGCTGCAGCAGGGCCAGACCTCGATTCGAATGTGGCACATTGTGGATGTTAGTCGGAGTTGTTTTAAGAGATTCTCGGTTGGTGATGTTTCGTCGATGATCGTCGAGAGAGACTGTGGTTGCCGATGAACAGAAAGATAGTGCGTTTTATAACGGAGCGTTCGGTGAGCGAGTGTTCATCCGAGCAACCCAGACACGACAAGGTAAATCAACTCCATGGGCGATTGGACACTCGTGGTGTTCGCGAGAGTCCCTATAACCAGTCATAGCTAAAGGGGGTATATCGTCAAAACATCCGACTCGCAGCGCTTCTACGAGAGTAAACGGTTAATATGGCGACGAACATGACAGGGGAAAGTCGACAACGGTCAATACATGGCACAGCAAGTAGATGAAAGTATAATGGGAGAATTATATCGACGTATTGGAGCGCTAGTACTTTGATGATCACACAGAATTTACTCGTGATGATCGTCAGACTCTTAAATGTATCCAGCAGAAATAAGTTATCGATGCCATGACAAAGTCCGCCACTTCCTTTGAGGCAGCGAGCCGCGTTTGCTACTGGGTTGCCAACAGAACAACTTACCCACAGAAGATCCAGACGCAGCTCCATGTGTTCCTTCGATGTGGTTTCAGCTTGCGGCATGCCGCCAGCGAAACCCTTTCAACGACAAAACTTTCTCAACACCATCTTCCGAATGTCTTCCACGTCTCCTTCCAGCAACGGGGTCTCGCCATTTGCCTCCAAATTTTCGCTCTCGACCTCCCTTAGCTGCTCGCTGATGTACTGGAAGACCTCGCGATACTTCAAGTCCGAAAGCCTCCCGAGCTTCTTCCGCGTGCTCCAGTCCACTATGTCCTCAGCCCAAACGGGAATCTTGCGATCACCTGTCTTTGAGAAGATGTGTGGGGTCGTGAGCCAGAGCTCCACCGTTGGACCTTCTTCTTTCATGAACTTCTCGTCGTATGGAATGTCGTCGGCGAAGTCGTCGTCGTTGGTTGAAGTGTTGCCCTGCGCCAGAGCTCCGTCACCACCAGTTTTAAGAGTCTCCTTGCTCTTGCTTCTAATGTTACTGGTGAGCCGAGCTTCTGTAGCAGCGACAACAATATCTGACTGCTGAGATGACATGGCGGATTCCTATGTAGCACGTGTCGTGAGCTGAAACAACCGATATCTGCCTTTGGTTTGCGCAACCAAGATACTATCAGAACGGCCCTAAATTATGCGACAGTGATATACATACCACAGGGATTCTCTGCGTACTTCGAGTGTGGATCTTGAGAGTAGAGCTTGTGAAGAAGTCGTTGTTTCTAGTGGCGTGTTTGGATTGAGCCTAAGAAAGAAAGACAAAAAGCAGGGCATTGTCTGACATCTGAGGTCAGGAGCGATTTCAGTGCTTGCGGGCCAACCTTTTCGCCTGGAGCAAGAGTCTGATCTGACCGCTGGCACGTGAAATAAAGAGTGGGATCTGTGTCTGTCGTGAATGTATCGTGGTAAGGGGTCGACATGATCTAGTGAAGATAAACTAATATAGTGAAGATGTTGTTTCTTAGTAGTTCCCGCTGAGCTTCCACTTCTGTCCACATACACTTACATAGAGTAGCGGTGATTGTTGCTCTTCGCTGTCATCCCGGTCCACAATCGTTCACGATATGCTCATAACACCAGCCAGCTCCATAGCATGCTCATACGCCTACGTTCCGCTATTCTTAGGCTTGTCCGAAATTCTTCTCTATGCCTTGATATCCAGTTAACAAGAATCTGATGGAAGCTTATGAGCTTTCATAGGGAGCAACGACAACGGACAGAAAGAATCATGTGGTATGAGTGTGTGCTTGATCGTAGGTGCTCAAAGCTTCTTACAGAGATAGGCTAAAGCCGCTAACGGCTACGCTGGTATCGACATACGCTCTCAGACAGAGACTGACCATGTCTTTTCTTTGCCACAGCTACGTTTTGAGAGCGCTTACAGAAGACCCAATTGTTGCGAGCACACATTACGACAGTCTAAGACACGCTATCTGACGCTTAGAGACAACATGGTCATTGTCGACACAGGACCCGAGGGGGACAAGAAGTTGTAAAACCGTCCACACTCACCGCAAGCTCCAGAGACCGTGACAAACCTTTCGTGTCAGTGTGTCGCCAACGTAACCAAGTTGTAGAAGCCAACACTCTTTAAGGCCCGACCGCCCCTTTTTCGTAGATCCATGGACAAGCACCTCCCGGACGTTCTTGTCGGCACCTTGCAGCTTGCTGATCCAGAGACACATCGTCTTCCATCCAGACCCAGCGTCAATCGGTTAGCTCATTGCAAATTCCAGATAGCATCCAGCATTCCGCAACATCATTCCCAGATTACATCCCCAACCACAGATATCTGCTTGACAACTTATCGGCGGCCCTACAAGCAACGTCCCAACCAGTCATCTATGAACCACACATCGACTTCCTGGAGTTACCACAAGACCTCTATCCAGAGACACTGCGTCAGATGGAAGAGCCCCTGCCTTCACTGCTACCTGGTCGCCATGAGCGCCCATGGCAGGCTATCTCGGATATGACAAGCTTCAATCCAAGGTCGACCACCATGACTTCGTATAACGCCAGCCTTCGTCGAGCCGACCGCCACTGGTTGACTCCGGATCAAATTTTAGAGCGTCGAGAAGAAGCTCTCTACTTCCGAAGCTGGCAACTTAATGACAACTTGCAGAACATGCCATGCTCGGTGTACGACCTCATCGCGTGCATGATAACATCATCCAGCATAGCATCTTCCAGATCTGGAGCAGGTGTCAATGCAGAAGCCGCTCTGGCATGGGCGAACCGTTACTGCGACGTCCAGAGCAAGCGCAACATGCTGGAAGACCTGAGGCGCGAAGGCATGAAGAGGGTCTTTATCTTTATGGACAAGCACCATGCACGGGCAGAGAAGCTTGAGGAATTTGAGAGGGCAGTCGAATTAGTAAGACAAAGCATTCTAGTTCACAAGCCCGACAGCGCTCTCTATAAGTGTCAAGGTTATACTTATCAAAAACTTGTCTTTGCCGCGGTAGAAGCTAAGGAGAATCCAGAAGAAGCATCATACTGGAAGTAAGCCATCGACCTCATCCTTTCAGCCGGACTCGGCAAAGAATATGCCTTGATCGACATCATATGAGACCTCCAAGAGCTCGACGATGAAATCGGATCTTTGGAACAGGAGGTTGCAAAATTACGGAACAGGTACATCGTTCTGCAGCTCCACTTCTTTCCAATGCATTGGCGAGGCTTTGATGATGCCCAGTTCTGTGAAGGAAATGAAAGCGAGCCCAGTCACTACCATCTACCGCCGGGATTGCAAGAGCGTTGTCTCCCCGACGGCTTCCCCCCTTGCAACTTGGAGTTGAGGCATCTTTCGCCGCCTATCAACCAACCTTGACACAGCACGGCAGCGCAGGACAACCAGAGCAGGGAAGTTTGGCCTTTTCCACAACATCGAGGGATCTTGGAGTGGTTGGCCTTCCTACAGTCCCAAATCAATTTCCGGCCGCAAGATGACGCAGCGAATTCTGTCTTTGCACAGGTTGAAGGTCGAGTATCTCGTTGCGATCTAGAAAGCGTACAGTTGGAAGTCAGAAGAGGTCTGCGCGGAACTCATAAATCCTCTGGATATTGCGGTCCAGCAGAGCTTGCCGGAAGGCTCCTTACACGACGCTGATGGTGAATCTGACGAAGATGCGGCTACGGAATTGTAAGATAGCGTGTTTGCGAATGTTGAAGTCGGAGTCGTAGCAATTCTGCCATAGCAATCTTGCCACGTTGACAGACTGGGAGACAACGTCGTCGAGAGAGCGAAGATCCTGTGATCACCATCATTCTAGATGGTGATCATGAGGGCCGGTGACCGGCACATTATCATGAGAATGGTTCGAGCGACCTTCGTCATAGGGTCCAGGAAGACGGGTGTATGCCGTATTTAACTCGGAGGTTACTCCACGATTCACGCATTTCATGGGCGGCGCATTTCGTTCAGAGGCTGCGCCATGAATCCGGAGTTGTTTGAGCGGACCTTAGTGTTCCCTTGTTAAATATTGCACATTAAATATCCTACAAATCCATTAGCTCTATGCATCTCCCTAGTACAGTATAATTCAGAGAAGGTCCGACTATGTTTATGGCTTCAAACATGGCATTGTGCTGACTCTTGAATTCAAAGGCGCGGTTGTGCTGAAACAGACTCCGTCTCAGTCTACTACGACGTGCCACTTCCAGGGTTTTAAGGAATGCAACCAGTAACAACGTTTGAATCCCAAGGACGAAATTGCCGAGCTTGACTGAAAGACCTTCGATATCTCTCGGTGGATATCGCGCTGTTTCTTCCTACCCTCGACCACTTGCATTCGCTCTTTGCTATGATCAGGGCATTGAAACCGCGGTGGTGACCTAAATATTGCTTGCATCATGTTAGCACATTTTAGTTGCTCCAGATAAACTTGGTGTCAGCTGTTGATTTTGTACAGTAAAGAGCCCAGGTTTGCAATATGAACGATGTTCGCTCAGGTTGTACACGACGGCTTGAAATCGAACCTAAGAAAGGGCTCAGCATGCTGAACCATGTGCAGCTCAGACTATGGACGGTATGCAAAGAGCACAAGCTGACATACTGACCTGGTATGACTTCACTCTATAAATAGCGAGTGGATTTGCGAAGGTTCTCCGAAAACCGCGCCTGCAGATTAGCCGAATCGATGCCATCGGCGACCTGGACCGCCATGAAAATAGCGCCGCAAGCGAAGCCAGTGTCTTCCAATCCTATAGTTCTTTTGACCATCAAACAGCTGCCGTCTCACGGGACTATCGCTACGCTTGCGGCGCCAGGCTTTCAAGTACGCATCTCACCTCGGCAAGAACGAAAGGCTATACTCTCTAATGACATGCCTACGATGATGTTTGCGATAGAGGCGTCACCATCACAGACACTCCCTACCGCTGCTGCCGGAGCAACAGCTGCTGATGCGACGGACAGAGTGCTCATCGCCGTGCTCATTCCAGGCATCATACTGCGTACATTGCACTGCTCCTCTCGCTCTTCGCATTGACTAACCATACCTGTCTCGATCGTCGCACTAGCCATCATTGCTCACTGTCTTCCGCGTAAGGGGAATGCCAGCCGTCAATGGCGCCATCAGCTCCTACACAAGAAAACACTTACCTCTAGCCTGATGTTTCTACTCCGACTGACCGAACTTCCGCACGCTCACGACGTCTGATAGTTGGGAGGCGGGCAATGGATGGGAAACTCCGCAGTCTTTCAGGGGGTGGATGTTTTTCCCGTCAACATGAGGGTTAACTTCATGAGGATCTGCACAATCTGAGCGGGCTTATACGTAATAGTGCAGCAGTGGATAGCAGACGTGTGGAGAGGTGAGCGTCTTCGGTGTTGCATGAATTAGCTGCCTTCCCTGGAGACAGCGATTCGTATGGTTTCGCCTTCAACACAGCTTTTTGCTGCAAGAAAGATGTGGTCCTACTAAATCGAATTGACGATCTCAGCATGTTGTACGAGGCTTGATCCACCAATGCTTGTCGGAAGATCTAGAATCCCTCTTGGCATTCTACGCCCACAAGACTACTCAGCAGCTTTCTGCAAAGAGTCCGACCAACACATGTTTATAGCCGGAGAGTATCGGGCTGCGATGCTGAGGGGAAAAACTCCTCTACTTCCCCCCGTGCTCGCCGTGTCTGCAGTGAGCATGTCGCTCTGATAAACGAACGGCAAGTACTGCCAGTCCTGCATGCCCATATCTGAGCCGCGAAGCGGAAGATGTACAACTTGGGGGTCGGGCTGGTTAGCGTCTGGGGAATAGGGAACCACATGTGCGAAAGAGCGATGGTGGAGGTTTTTTGAGTGCTTGATGGACAGAGCTTGAGTTCCAGACTTGCTGTCTAGACTCTAGCATGCAATCTGGAAGTAATTGGAGAATTCACGTGATCACGATACACCCATCTTGCCCTTCAGCGCTTGGCTACCGAAACTTAGGATACCAACGACCTCGTCAGACGTAGCTTGAGCGATATACGTACTCTCTACTAAATTCGACGCAGATGCCGTTGCATATTTGCGGGCCTTCCGTACGGCGTTCAGTAAGCTATCTTCTAGCCTCTCCAATAGATAGTGGCTGACACATGAGCTATCGAATACCATGGAACATGCTGCAATGGAAAGAGATGCAAATGAAAGTAGGGTCCTAGTTATCTCGAGTGGAGAGAATGGTACTATATCTCACTACTACACTTCAACCTGCTCAACGGGGCCGGTCTCGGTGGTCAGCCTAAGTACCAAATCATTCACGCCTTGGAGAAGCTTCGCAGCGCGCAAAGTGCAAACATGTTTCTTGATGGTCTCTTCAAGATCATCTGCGCTGAACGTTCCAAAGTCTATCATCTCCGCTTCCGCCGCAGCATCTGGCGTTCGCTCTTTTGCGTCTTTGACGGCTTGTTGCTGGGTGACACGGGTCATGCCGCAGTCTATTCATGGCATTAGCTTCGCGTCTGTGTAAGCAAGAGTGTGTAAACATGAGGAGCAGCAACTTACCAGTGTGGTGTACGACTTCGACGGTTCCGATATTCGCAAGAGTGCGTAAGAAGGCGATGCTGCGAATCACATCTTCCGTGGCTCTGCCACCAGCATCACGGTAGACAGCAGGGTGACCTTCTGTTCCAAAGAAGTGCTCTGGTACAGAGCGAGGGTCAAAGCAAGTTACTGTGGCGTGTTTAACATGCGTAGGTGTAAGATCGGATAAGGAGTTGACCCACAGATTCAGGTTGCTTTGCCGCCGGACTTGCCTAGATGGCGCATCTGCTCCATCGTTGGAGGCGTCTCGTAATTGGGAACGAAGGACTTCTTGTTGTATTCAAGAAATTTTGGGAGGTGTCCAGGAAGAGCGTTGGAAGGTATCGTTGTAGGATCCGTTGATGCTTTTGCTTGTTTAATATGAGTTCAGGCGACGGAAATCTCTTTTCGTGTTTGAATGAACGTTGGTTGTACTCGCGCCCTTCGCAGTTTATATATACATCCGCGATCCTTAATCTCAATATGTTGCGCGAACCTTCTGGACTCGTTCCTCCCAAGGAGATGTGAACGTGCAGTGGCATAGCAGTGCACTTGAGAATAATGTCGCTACGTTGCGCCGCGGTAATTGAGCCATGCATTGTGTGAAGGAAGGAAAGGCATCGTGGTGCAGGCATGGGCCGAGCTTCGTGACCGTTCGGCAATGTTGAATACTCATGCCAATGCTCAAAGCATACCGCGGGATTTCATAATTGCCTCGCCGTGCTGACATTCGAGCGTTATGCTCCGAAATGTTCGGATCTCAGCATCGCGCTTTTTCTTGTCCTTGGCCTTCGTCGAGCTTTCCAACGTATGAAATAAGATGGACGTACTCACTTGACTTGTACGGGATGTCTTTCGGATCCAGGGAGTTGGGCGGTGCTTTGACTTGGAAAACAAGAGATGAAGACCTACAGCTTCACCTCATCCTGCCTCTACCTGGCTTCCAGTGAACCCTGCGTACTTGGTTGAAGCTTCAAGTACGCCGCAGTCCGGGTACAGGAGCTCAAGGTAGACCAGATACCTGCCTGCTGCAGGAGGAGTATCCTTCCTTGACCACGTAGCGTTCCTGAGTTATGGTCGTTGAATTAAAAACACCGAGACGGATGTGGGAGCCTACACTATGGTTACGCATACCAGAATATGACACTCGAGAAGCATGCGCACACCATATCAATTGCTTTCTCAGGCGTCACGTTCTCGGTCAAGCTATCCCGTGCCCATATGACGTGAATTCCTTGCATAAGCAGTGGACATGAGGACAGGAGGGGCTGTGGTTGAACCCGGTATTCAGTTCGTAGGTCCACTAAATGTCAGCGGAGATCTGGGAGGATCTTGCTGGCCTGATCATGACACAATTAGAGTCATCTCCTTCCCCTCCGTAGTCTTGGAGGTGAAAGATCTGCTCCTTCACCACCTTGAACCCGAAGCGCTCGTACAGCTTTTGTCCAGCTCTTGAAGCTTCCAATTGACACTCAAGGCTATCTTGATCGGCCTTTTGAGTACCATCCTTCAGCAGCATTGCTCCGGCTCCGCGGCCTTGATGTGCAGGATCCGCCATAAGAATGCCCAGCACTAATTTTGCGTTAGCTAGTTAGTGTGATATGGAGGATAGACGCACAACAATGCGGTCTAGTCCCCATGAACTCTCTGCGAGCGTCCTGAATGTAGCCGAAGATTGCGTTCCACGCTTTCTCATTTACGCCCTTCGGAGGTGGCGACTGTTTAGTGTCTTCCATGACCTGATCCCATGTGCGTTCCTCATGGTAGATTTCCCATCGGGCAAAAGCAATGGTTTCGTTTGTGTCGGTATCGGTTACCTTTCGGAAGAATACAGTGCTGGACGTAAATCTCTTCTGGGCTCTGGCAAGGGTTTCCTGAACGGCTGCAGCTTCATGTTCTGGAGTTCTGGCAGACGGGGGAGTGATCACGGCGGATATGGCGGGCCCTGACCCCGGCGAGAAGGCGGCTTCGTACACCTGCGCATAGCGCAAAAGGTCATCCTCTCTGACTGCGGCAACAACGAGAGGCATAGGCTGACTGGCGAGAAAGAAGCGACTTATGAGCACAAGGAGCCAACTGCGGCATGACACGAGATAGAGCTCAGCAGTATGAGCGGGCGAAAAGTCAGCAACGACGTTGCAAAACACACAATCTAGCATATATTTTGGAGCCTGCTTGGAACGGAACAAATACGAGGCCAATGTCGCCGAAGTATGTGAGTGGCTGAGTCATAAATATCGCGCAAATGACTCGTGTTCTATAACGGCCGGCCTTCCCGTTCCGCTCCGCTCCGCCCCGCCTCATCCCTTTCCAACTTCTGTCGATCTGTGTACAGGTACTCTGTAGTCAATGTTATTCGTGTATCAAGTTGAAAAGCTCTCCTCGGCTCATGCCCCATTCCATGCAGTCACACAACGCCTGGCCCCCTAGACTTGTAATTTTTCGCTTTCGTAGTTCGTCGTTACATGCGATCACGATGCTCTCCATTACCCCCGCCGTCGAGACATGAGAGGTCCTATAGTGCTCACAGCCACTTGACCATTTCCTACTCACTAAACTACATTCGTTGATTCCGCTATTGCACGAAAAATTGTGAGCAAGAATTGGAGAGGCCGCCTGAACAGTTGACAATAGCTTGAGCTTCGTGTTTCAGGTCACAATAGAAATATCACGATAGTCCTTGTGGTCGACATTGAGTATTAAACAGACAATAAGAAAGCGTTTGTTATAGTGAGGAGTCACTGTGAATTCGCATCATGAACGCTCTTTAATGTATAGATCAATCCACAGAAGAGCTACCGTCCGGAGACCGAGGACCAGTACGCGGCGGGTCCAGAGGCGAAGCGCTGCCGCTTCGAGGACTACGAGATGACGCCTCGCTGGGCCGAGACCTACAAGCCCACGCCGGCCGAGCGCGCTCGCTACCCTGAGCCGCACGAGCTTCCAGTCGAGTGGTGTATCGACATGAGCACCGCTCCTGCTGGATATCGTTATTTGAGCGCCGTAAAAGATTATCACACCCTGGCACAACCGAGAGAGATTCAGTGGCTGTTAGCGGAGCAGTATCATTCTGCACCGCAGACTCCCTCTGCATCGGCGCTGGCAGCATCGGCGAATAGTTTCATCAAGCCTGCGGCTCTGAGCCTGAACTTGCTTTCGCTGAAGAGATATTGATGGTCATGTGATGGCGCGCTTGCGGACATCGCATTTGGACCCTGCCAAGCTTCGGCCCCCTTCTCTCACCCCGCATCTCCTTCACCTTCCAGTCTTGTCACTCTGCCTTATCAGCTCCACCATGTAGAACAGAGGCAGGAACGTGTCACGAAATAGTAACGAGATGATCTGGTACCCACTCCGTCCTTTTCAGTGCATGCAGCTGTATTATCGTGCATCAAACGCCGTTCCCTACTGACTAACCACACCACACTTACTCTCTTTGGAACAAACAACAGCACCTAGCCAGACCCCCACGACGATCGCCACAATGCGCTATACCAAGTTCACAACCCCCCACGGCCGCCTCAATATCTCTGTCTCCGGCACTCCCACCGCCGATAGCGCCACTATCCTCCTCATCCACGGCAACTCCTCTGACTCTCGAATATGGCACCCTCTTCTCTCCGTATCTCCTCTCTCCAAAACCCACCGCATCATAATATGGGACCTCCCTGGCCACGGCGAGTCTTCTGACGCGCCTGACCCGGAGATGACATACACCATGCCCGGCTACGCGCAAGCGGCAGTCGACGTGCTGAAAGAGGTCGGCCCGCTCCAAGAAGGCGTCGAGGAGTCCTACAGAGCGAAGAACTCCTGGATGCATAAGCTCGTTGTCATGGGCTGGTCGCTAGGCGGACACATAGCCATTGAGCTCATCCCGCTATTACCGACGGGCTTGCTGAAGGGTATCATGATAGTAGGGACGCCGCCGGCGCTGGGCATAGAGCAGACGAACAGGGGGTTTAAGATGGATGTGCATATGACGGCTGCGGCGAGGGATGATCTGAGAGACGAGGAGAAGGTGGCTTTTGCGAAGAGTGTGACGGGTGGGCCGTATGAGGATTGGTTTTTGGATGCGGTGAGGCGGACCGATCCGAGCGCGAGGAAGATCATGTGGGATGCATTCAATGGAGGACATGGAGTGGATCAGTGTGAAACGGTCAGGCGATGGAAGGACGGGTATGTGGGAGTTGTCAATGGGAAAGATGAGCCTTTTGTGAATCTGGAGTATCTCAATACTCTGGAATATGGCAGGTTATGGGAGGGTAAATGTATCAAAGTCAGTGGGCAACACGCGCCATTCTGGGAACACAGTGACGAGTTTCTGTTGCACTTGGAGAGGTTCGTGAAGGATTGCGAAGAGCTGTAAGGACAGAATGGACGAGGTCAGCCACCGGCAAATGATATATAGGAGTGATGCCGTAGAGATCATCGCTTCCGGTTGCGAGCAGTCTTTGTCGCAATTGTTGCTTGTGATGTATAACGAGGTCAAGATGAGTTCATCGGGATGGACGGGTATCGACACGCATATGCTTGCGACGCGGTCTCACGTGATGGCGTGACGCGGAAGCGGCACGGCGCTACGAGGCCCCCGCTTCGAATTGAGCGCTGAATGGGCTGTTTAATAGCATGCATTAATTCACCGCAACTGTTCATCAATCTTGGTTCTATTGTCCATCCCAATGGCACGTGCTACAAAGAGACGCGCTGAATCTCATACCGCGCTGGCATCGAGCGAGCGGCCTACCAAAAGACGCACTACGCGCCCAGACAGCGAGTCCGTAACGGACGGCCTACCTTCTTCCACACGTCCGTCTCAATTCGGGCACAACACCATCGCAGAAAACATCGCGAAGCTCATCAGACACTTCGAGCCTGAAGAGGTGGATAACTTTGGCACGACCGAGTCGTTCAAACAAGTCGGGGTCGAAGTCTGGTATACAAATGTCTATTTCTTCACAAGCAAAGTACGGGATGAGCAAGAAGTCACCGATGGAAAGCTTGTAGGTATCGAGCGAGCTTTTC
>JAWDJW010000015.1:0-27421 GCA_033119265.1 Coniosporium uncinatum
AGTCGCAGACGAACGGCACTTCGAATGGCGTTAACGGTACCCACTGAGCTAGACATTTAGGGATTCATATTGCATTAAAGGGCGTTTGGTGTCTCACGTTACCTGATGACCTTCCATTAGATATTGCAGATTAGCGCATCATATACTACATTATTCCCCCTTGACTGATCATCACATCAACGTCTTTTGAACCCGCGAATTCTATCTCGGCGAAGGTCAGTTCTCCTCCATTCGCCGCTTGTGCCATCTGTGGTCTGTATGATAGTAAACATGTAGACATTGGTATACGCTTGATAGACAGATTGCGCGAAATCGCCACCTTCCTCATGATTGGCCCTTCTGCGGCAGACGTGCATATCGGTCCGGCAATTCGCTTCCGCTTCTGGAGATTCTTGGCCAGCGTGACAGCGACTCCTCTACCCCTCCACGCCGCTTGATCTGCATGCTCTGGGCTGCGAAACATGCATGAACGTAGCAAAGAACGACACATGATATTACACAAAAGGTAGGGTGCGGTAATCAGGCACGCTTTGTGAAAAGGCGCACGATCAGTGGAGGCAGATCGCATTTACCATAAAGGTGGATACCTGCGGTGCAGGGTTCTGTTTGAGACCAGGAAAAACAAAGCCTTTTCCCGCAGCATGTAGGTGTCTTTGACTCTTTGTCTCTGGAGGGTGTGTGTAGCTATCTTGCAGTGTTTCTTTCAGCAGATAGCGGCGCATTACCGACGTTGCATAGCTGCTTGTGAGATCATACAAGTTTTGACAGTACAAGAATGACAAGCGACCGGAGTGCAGAGGAAGAAGAGTTCGCATATCACATAGAGCTTAGCGCAATCCTGCAATACGCATCAAGTTCCCATATGATTATGCCATGCCCGAAATTCCTCCCCGTTGATGAAACTACACCCGTCAGGTTTCCAAGATACGTTTTGAAGGTAGCTTCGAGGACCAGCGCATGAATCAAAAGAAGACAGCCTCGAAGCGGGCTGCTCAACTGCCGCTCCTCTACCACGTTGGGGAGATATGTTGCCCATAAGTACGCGTGATATCCTTCTTGTGCTCGAAGCGCCTGCTCTTTCTTGCGCCGAACTTGCTTGCTGGGGTAGTCAAAGTGGCCATGGTGTGGCAAGTTTCGTATCCTACATCCGCTGTGAGCTTTTTTTGGCTACCATATTCTGTAAGAAAGCTTGGTAGAGCCAAGGACTGCTTGACTGTTTACCTTGGGAGCGTAATCCCCAGTCTCTTCAGCGTATGCTACATCATTGAACGCGCAGTCTATCCTTGTTTATGCGGATAGTCCAACATTGGCAGGTATGTCCGGATCTGAACCAGGGCATGAACTGATCTGGAAGGCGATTTGCAGACGAAGAAAGGCGAGCATGGGCTGGTGCAAGGTTGATGGGCGGATTTATAGGGTGCCGCAGATAGACTTGGGCGTCACGGAAGGCGTAAGTGGGACGCTTGAAGTGCGTCTTGAGGTTTGTTGGTTCTCTCGTAGTAGTCCTGCACTGTAACATAGAAGAGGTCGCCATGCTCGAGTAGAAGGCTCCAAAGGGGAGGTGATACATGGCGTCGGTGGAATTGTAGAGCTCAGCGGGCTACGAGAAGAGCACTGATTTTACAATTAGCTCTTGTTCAGAAATGGATCCAGGTTACTCATACCTATGTCCTGTCGCTCCAGTGAGGACCTCCCTTCCGCTCTGGACAGCTCCAATGCTGCTACCTATGCCGTCATCAAAGCCCACTTTCAACGCACGGCCAAGTTTCTGCCCGAAGGCCCACAACACAACAACAACGCGTGACCTTGCATTGAAATTCGATAACCTTCTTGCACCGCTCAACGTCAGCAACAAAAATTTCTCCCCTCTCCTCATACTTACCCCTGATTACTCCTCATACAATCAGAGTCCCACTACGCACTGCTTTGAGCGTTCTCTGGCCTACATGCCTATCTTAGCCTGCCCACAATCCTCCTCTTTCTCACCATCAGACGGTACGTTTGCTATACCTTCCAGCTCCCCCTCTGAGATGATGATACACCCAGCACACGGAATGAGACCATCAATGATACGTGCAGATTACAGGCGCAAGAAGTAGTTTTTCTGATCCACAACCATCACTGCACAGTAACAACTTCGCTGCCTGTTCACTGCTGACCACAACTTCCGCAAGCTACCACGACAATCAGACCATGTGGAGGAGATCTCTCAGCGTTGACCCACCGTGGAGGAGAACAATCAGTTTCAACAGGTGAGTTTATCACAAGAGTGCTTTGCGACACTGCTTCTTATGATGAGACCTCCAATTCACGCCGAGCTACCCCAAGCTTACTGTTGTGGCGTCTTTGCTCACACAACAGCCGCCGATCGACGGGCCGGATGCTGCTTACGGCAATAGTCGTCTTTCGTGCTGGTCGTTGTACGAGTAAAGACATACGACCTCATATAACAGCCGCCGTATAGAGCGCTGGTTGCTGCTTGCGGCAGTAACCGTCTCTCGAGCTGGTCGTCATACGAGCGAAGATGACCGTCCGCGGTGCCACGACGATGAAGAAGAAAAGAACATCCGAAAATCCTTTGCTATCTTGCTCTTTATCTGCATCACACTGTCGAAAGAGGTGCTGACTACAGTACACGCCAGACATCGATCGATACAGCGTCCTCCGCTTTCGCCGCACACTACCACGGAGGTGAGCTATCGCCCTTTTTTTTATCCGTGTCCTTCCAGTAGATGATTACACATATACTTATTCCATTCGATGCCAACGGCGAATGAGAACAACACTAACTTTCCTATGAAACTGCAACGCCGTCGCCGCTTCTCCTCTCCTGCACTGTTCGGCAGTGGGCTAACTGATCTGGACAGGTACAGCAAAAGAGAAAAAGGAAGGATTTGCAGATGCTTCAGTGCGCCTGACGCTCAAGCAATGTACTGAATGAGTACGATTGGGTTGGTGAGTATCAAGAGGTCGACGAGATATAGACAGGCAGCAATTTCAATCGAAATTCATGCTCCCACAAAGCTGCTCCCATCATGACTTTTTCCTGTGCTTGGTGACATGTTGATCAGGGTTCCGACGAACAGCTCAATGCGGATGAAGCGTCTACACTGTCGAGTAGCATACCACGCAAGTGCATGAGACTCACGGCTTCGTGAGCTACCATAGCCACGTTTTAATGACGCCTGGACTGAACTCTGCACACACGTGTCCTCTGAACGTATCGCCCTTTGTGTCCAGCTGCCTGCGGCCGCGAGTGAAAGATGTACGCCATAGCTACGGCCACAGTCCCCCTCACAACGGCATCGCGGCGTAAGCGAAAAGACATATATGGGTGGGGAGCTCGTCCCCGCGATCAGGGGGGAAGCTTGGGAGGCGAGCAACGGCGTTGGGAAGAAGAAACCTCTAGCAAGCAGCGTCATCGTATCGTTTACTTCCAGTGAATATGCCCATGATAACCGTCTCTGCAACGAGAAAAGCGCTTCTGAAAGGCTTGCTATGCCGAGTGTCGTCTGGCAGATCGTTGAGAAGCTTCAGCGTTCCAAATCGGGCCTAGCTCGGGTGTTGTTTGGCATTAAACGCACTGTGAGGAAGTCCAGCAGCTCTCAACTTCTCAAGGAGTCCAAAAATTTCAAAACGCTCTCCATCACTGGCGGGGATTCAAAAAGCACGACAGTGTCTGCCTGAGCGCCGCCTAGCTCCTTTGATCCGAAACAAGTTCATCGTAGCTTGCTCTTCGTTGCCGATTCTCTTCTTGGTTTTCTCTCGCACACACGCACAAATGTCACCGTGCAACAAGCTCCATTCGACCCATACCAAAGCTCACTCGCGGACAGAAAAGAGACGGTAGGCATGACGAACAGCCCTTCGCAACGGTTTGACAACATATCTTTATATTGACACCTCAGTCACCTCCACACCGAGCGCGTACGCATGCCCCGACTATACGAAATCGAGCTGAGTGTCACTATCGACGCGACCCTCAGCCCAGGCATACGCGCGAGGGCTCACTCATGCGTCATGCCCAGGGTTGAGGCGCGCGATGGAGACCAAACAATTTGCCTCCAAGCGAGTAGATCGACGCGCCAAACCTGCGAGCATCTTTGCGGCCTCTCTCAATAACCGGAAAGCTGACATTGAGTACATTGTGTAGGCATCACCAACTTTTGAGCTAGCGATGGCCGCAGCTCAACGTCGTATCCTGTCGGTCTCGAACCCTCGTGTACTAAGGCTGCCAGCTCTGACGATGGTATTGAGGCAGCCATTACCAGGACTTCAGTTTCACCAGCAGCAATGGCAACCAGACCAGCAACGATAGCAAGCCGTAAGTCACAACCTCTTTCTCCGATACGGTGTATGCGATGATGAGCGAGCTGCGGAGGAGTGAGACAACCCGTTCGCTTTGCGAACCGCGATGTCTCATAGAGGACCAGCGAGCATGAAACTACAATTGAATATTCCAGTCGATGATCAAAGAGCTATACAACTGAGCATGCACACGTCTTCAATCTTCTCCAAGCCGAACCTGATCGAGGTCTTGCTAACTTTAACCACGCAGGGGCCTGCACGGAGATCCAACAGCTTCCGTTCCTCGCATATGTTGCGGCAGAGCTCGGATGGCGTAAGAGAGTCACGAAGGTTGAGATCGCTGGAGCCTTCACAACCAGGCCTGAAAAGAAGAGCTTCGCAAACCCGATATGAGTTGGCCGCAGTAGCACAACCCAGTCGTTGGTCTGCTGGCCGCTCTCGAACACGAAGATCATCTGCTGTGAGGAAGTAAGTTGCCATTTCCTTTTTCTTTCTCCAAGCACACTTCCAACTGCCCGATGATGACAAAAGTCGTAATGCGTTACGAGTCTTCTGAGCGGGTTCTGCTGTCTGGCACTACTGCCTTTGTGATCTGACCAGACGCGGCCTGAGCGAGCTCGCCACGCTTACGCATGCTGAACAGCTGAGACGGTAGGGCAGGAGTTGGATAATCCCATACTGCTCCATCGTGTGATCAGATAGGCAAGAGTCTGAGGGCTTTCATGCTGCGTTCCGCAGCTGCACCTTTCGTAGCTTTCCAAGCCCGTTACTGACTGAGTTTAGAGCAGATCAGCATCCGAGCATCTCTGCGACGCCGAACGCATCCCAACAACAAAAACCTTCCTACACCGCACACAAGGGGAGGAGTTGAGGAGGACGCGTGTCCCATACAGGTTGAGATGGCGTAGGATATCAAGGGCGTGACGATCGGCTTGAGGGGGGTATATAGCACAGTTCACAACCAGCGTTCTCTCCGCGTCTGTCGTCGTACTTGCGCCCGTGATTGTGCACATGGTTTTTGTTGGTGAAGCGGTTGCAATCAGCAACTGTAGGCAAGGAGGCTCTACAGACGGCCACTGTACGCTGTATGAAGCTCGTCAAGCTCCTCAATGACCCATACCGTGATACGCCTTCAGTGTGAGGCATACCAAGGCCGCCATCAGTCCAGTCTGCTGCGTTATAGTGACTCCGGAGAAGATGTCCACGTGATGCCGTGCGAGGCCGCCGATGTGAATGATTCTGAACCTCCACAATCACTGCTCGCTCTGCAGCAACTCCAGCACTGTTTCGCTCACAGCAGAAGCTCCAGCCCCAGCTCTCACACACACTTCGACAGCAATTTGAGCCGACATTATACGCATCTCCTCCCTCCTCACCACCATGCTGCCTCTCCTCCGCGCCACAATCCCTCTCGCCGCCCTTCTTACCCTGGCCCTCTACGCCATGATCACACACGAGCTCTCACGAGCAGGCGGCAAGACTATACGCTTCGACGGCCAAACACAGCAGCACGGCGTCGTCCGAGACCACAACAACACACCGTTCAAAGGCAGCGGCGACTACGTGAGGATGGTGCTGTGCAAGACACGCCCAGCGGGCTTCACAAAGTACAAGGACATTCCAACAGGGCCTGTTACTGGCCATCTTTCGACCGTCTCGGTGACGCCGATGTTGACTGCTGCTCCTAGGCAAGGCGCCCACTCTGACATGATAGCGGCAAGGACTACGTGGGTTGTGCTTTGGCGGGTGGTTGAGCTTCACATTGGAGACGCCATTTGCGATCGTCGTTCTTTGAGCAAGGAACAATTTCCTGGCTTCTGTGTAAATTCCTTTGGCGGCTGATTTGGCGAGCGCTCATGCGGATTAGCGGCTTTCTGCTTTTCGTGGCCGCTTTCCTGCTTGCGTGTAGATCGACCGGAGGGCAACACCGTGCTGTCCGTATGGTGCTCTGTATGGCATTTTGCGGCTGTCACCAGCTTCAAACACCAAAATTGACAGCCTTTGCGGCGAGTCGAACTCCAGCGCCTGTTCTACGCCTGCTGCACCCGCTCGTTGCTCCGAAACGTGCAAAGTGACGTATCTGTCGGCGTACCCATAGCAGCTCGCCGGCAAAAAGACCAGTCCCCTGCCTTGCCCCATCCAAAAAGACATTCCCCTCATGGCTCGAACCCGGGGACCAGAGTAGTCGAGAAGTGCAAAAAAATATTTTGCTATCTCTGATCGAGCGTGTCATCCTTAATGCAGGGGCCATGCTAATCGTCTCTGTATCGTTTCCTATATCAGATGTACTGATTCCCATGCCCGAAGGCGGAGTATGTCCTTCGTCGATGTGTTTATGTACCCACGAAAAAGATTGCCGCATTTCGTGGAACACAGGAATACTTCGTATGTCACCTCGACGAACGTGCAAAGAGCGGAACGAATGCAAGAAGCATTCAAGATCACTCTAACGCAAAAACAGTTAGAATTGGCCTTCGTGATCAAATCCAAGCCCAAAAAGATGTTTGGCCGGGCGTAGACTCGAACTACGGGCTTCCGCAGTGCAACGAACTAAATCCTTTTTGAACTCCGGTTTCTAATGGACACACGATCCATTCTACGGAGTTTGGTCAAGACCATAGCGTGTGTTGAGCGGGTGTTCTACCATCTGAACTATCCAGCCTGAGCGTTTGTTGGTGATGATGCATGAGTCCGTAGTTTGTCAATGTGAGTTCCGCGAGCGTGTCCTTCCAGACAACCGGTCCGCAGAGAGACCAGATCAGATGGCGTCTGGTGGCAATCTGACTTAGTGTCCGCACATACAGGACATATGGTTGGCAGGTGAGGCATGCTCATCTTGCTACCAAAACCGTATTGCTGTGAGATCTTTGCACGTTTACAAGCGCTGCCCTGTCCACGTTCGGGAGGTCCGGCCCTTCGTACTCAAGCACCAGTGACACTGATATATGGAGCAGTCGTCCTCCACACATGGTCATGTCATATTAGCATGCTGTGACACCTCGTTTAAAAATTGCTTGTCTTGATATGGGCTCGCTGCACCGCCGTTGCCTGCTTCCGGTTCACAAGGGTGGTGGTTTGTCCAGACCCAGTACCCATCCGAGACAACCTTCAAGCGTAAACTCTGATGCGAGCATAATCATGTTCATGCGCTACCTGCGTGCCAGCAATCATCCGAAGAGGTCCATGCAGCGTCGCAGCTCTGGACGGCTGGCTTATGAGGCATATCGCGGCATCACCTGCCGCCGCGGAGGTGAGCTCGCGAAGCGGGGAGCATCAACGAAACCACCACACTTCGACGCACTCCATGACAGTCTGGCACATATAAGGCCAGCAAGCCTAATGGGCAGAAGAGTGCAGCGCCGATAGGCAGTACTCACTTGTCTTCTGCACAGGCGCGCTCTAGACCACAATGGAGGACCACGAAGCGCGATCCATGTGAAGCCTCCCCAGTGGTGACAGGCAGGTAAGTAAGGCCTCTGACATTGCTATTGCGCAGAGTCGGCGACGATAGCAGCAAAGTTTGCCCTCAGCACCGTCGCTAACAGCTCGTAGGGTCAACTGAGAAGCAGATATTGCTTGACGCTACTCTCGAGGAAGGCAGCAGGGCCTCGCTGCCACACCGATCGAACATCCTTCAATGACCAGGACATCCTTTAGCGAGATTAATAGCCAGCGACATCGAGCCTTGTACACCACTTGAACCGCGAGCGATCGAGCTTCCATGAGCTTCCTCAATGACCGCGCCAACATGCGAACTCTTCTCAGCCTCCGACACCTTCGAAGCGCATGTACGGTCCGATGGCCCTTTGAGTTTAACTGCGCCAGCACAGCAACGATCGCCTCCGCTGCGAAGTCCCCATGTAAATTGCACTCTTTGTCATGATCGCGATGCGCATACTATTGACATGTCCAGCGAGCGGAGATGAAGTGCGGAGTCCAAGAGCTTGCAGGCGCGTTCGCATTTCTGCGATAGTCTAATCACACGGTCTCGGATGAGCGAGATGACGAGCGCGGCGTGGTTTTGAAGGCCCAGGGAAGAGACAAATGGACGCTGATGCTGCACTTCAACGCGTGAGGAAGCTTCTTTAGGGTCTTGCTGGCCTTGTTGAGAGCCCCCTAAGGAAGTGCTGATAGCATAGGATGTACGATGCATGGATGGCTTCACAAATCCAGCGGGTGATGCAAGAGACGGTGCCAAAACTTTGAAAATTCGGGCAGAGAGTTCGCAATAAAGCTAGACAAAGGTGGTCGCGAGTGGTAAGAGGCGGATTGATCCCGTTCACCGACAAGGAATTCGGTGACCACACGTCTTGTAAGCTTGTCTCTTCATATTCCAACAGAGATATGGCCGAGCCTGAGCGGGCGAGGTTCTTGCATCAAGGCCTTCTGCACAATGGGATGTCTATGCGTAAGCATCGTTGGTATTCGTGTGGAAGCGGCGTGGGTTGAAGGCTCCGGATGTCAAATGTCCAGACTCCAGAGTACACAACAGAAGGCTAACGTTTGGCTTTATCAGTCAAATGTCAGGATGGCCGGGTAGATCTCAGGCTGTTCGCCGCCAGGATTTCTATCGAGCTCGAGAAACGCCACCAAGGCATTACTCGTATTCTTGACCATCCGAGCTCTCTCGATGTGCGACACAGCACTAACGAAGCTCCCACACTGTCTCGCTCCCTTCTCTCCTTCCTTTTCTTCTCCTGTTGCTCGACAGCTCCAAATCCTCCGAGCTCTTCAAGACACGCAAGGAAGGAAAAGCACGAAGAGTATACCAAGATCGACGAGAACACGGGAGGAAGAGAAGAAAGGAATACAAGACGACGATGGCGAAGGACAGAGTAGGAAGGTGCGGTCCACAGGCGTCAAGAAAGACCGGACAAGGAAGGCAGAGCCTGCCAAGAATGGAATGGGACCACGAGAGGAAAGACTGCCTACGAAAGCATTGATTGTATAGACGTTGAGAAAGATCGGATGGCGAAGAGGAGAAACCACCATGGAGGACAAGGATAGACGTAGAAGGTGAGCTACAGGGAGGGGAAGCAAGGCCACGAACGAAGAGAAGGAACAAACGATGAAGAGCATTACCGAGGGTGGAAAGAGATGAACATTGGAAAGAGAAGGATTAGGAGATGGACGAGAAACCATATGAGCAAGGTGTGCGATGGTACAGCTCGACTCTCGGAAGATGGCCGAGATGGCTCAAGGTGGACGCTAAAGATGTTGGAAACACACACCAGGAATAGCATTGTGCTCAACAAGGAGGATCACTTCCACAAGAGGATGATCCGACATGAGGACCGAAGGTGCAAGGGCGGTTATGTTCGAAGATCTGTCTAACCAGGCTTGAAGCAGTCCTCTAGGCGGGACGTTACTCCGTGTTCTTAGTGTTCAAGAAATTCAAAACCCGGAATAGCAGGCTATACATGATTCCGTCTAAGGTCCGGGAGGCGATGAAGGCAAACAGACATGTGGACTCCACATCAAGCTGGACAACCCCAGAAAAGAGCAAAGAAGCATAGAAACGGAAGACTGAAAGAAGTACGGGGAGAGTTCGGACGGAAAGCATCAGACGACTGTGCATCAATGCCGCTTTATGAGCTGTTGACCGCGGGCAACGGACGTCTCTCGGAACACACGATCCTGGTATCCAGTTTCTGCGATAGGGTGTTGTGCTCATGCCCAACGCAGGTGATTGGAAGGGGAAGGATAATCCCCAAACGTGCAGCCGCCGATGTCGGCGACGAGTTCCATCAATGAAACTGCCGAGCGTCCTGAAGGTAATGGTCCTCGGCCTTCTGAGATCTATGTGGACATGACTTCGAACAAAGGACCTCGAATCCATTTCCAGATGTCTTCGAATGCTTGAATCCCGACAGAGCCTCATGGCAAAGGCCCTAGGAAATGCACGATACGGAGACGAGAAAGGCCACGGGTGAAAAGCAGGTCCCGCAGGCTGGCATCAACGCAAGCCTCAATAGGTCCAGTCACGTCCAGTCGAGCAGGCTCGGCCTGAAGCTCTTTTCGGGGCTCCAAAGTGTGGAGCCGTGAATCTCACGCTTCTGCTCTACCACTTCTGCCCTAGCATTAGCTTCATATTCAGAGTGTATGCGCGGGTGAGGAAATCATGCCATGTGTGACACGCTCATCCGCGGTCAGTTGGCGTCGCATCTCTGAGGCCTCACCATCCGAATGACGGTGTGCTTTCGGTCAGATGATATAGGCTTCGAGCAACTTACCAGCGCCTGTAACGATGAACTGGAAAGGACTCGCAATGCGGCAGTGAGGTATGACTTTGTCTGTTTGCCGAGTGGCGGAGTCGCGAGGCCAAAGTCCTGGTACGACAGCGGACGACATCTTGACATGGTGCACCGTCTCTGAAGTGTTCTAGTAGCCTTTTCTCCCCTACAGTATGCGCTGTACAGTTTCGGTACCGCGTTCGAGGGCCAAGAGGTAGATGTTGAGTGTGGGAAGGGAGGCGGAGCGTAGGCGATCGCGGTTGCCGTTCGAGACTGCCCCACCGGCAGCGCAGTTGTTGAGGAAGGCTTGAGACAGCACTAGAGGAAGGCGTATACGATACTCGATCAGTTGCGTACGGTACTCGAAGTTCACCGAGGCTCTTGTCGGACTCGTGGGTGCAAGCGGTTCATACTAAAGCGGGTGTGAAGTAATCAGTACTGGAGCCCGGCGCCGCACCTTTGACTTCCGACTGGACCGCTGGTGCAGCCCTGAGACCAACACGGTGGTACTGTCAGCGATTTAAGAGTTTCTGGTGCTCCTGAGGAAGTTGCAGAGCTCGCATGCGGGTGCATGTTGTTGTTAGCAGACTCGGGTTGATGAGCCTCGGAGGTGAGGGAACCACGCGCATCATCAGACAGATTGGACAACCCTGTCAGACCGTGGCACGCTGCAGGAGAGTCAACCTCTTCGCGTATTGTAGTCATGAAGCTGCTGAAAGCGGATGGCTATGCGTGGCAACTGCGCCTTGCTGATGATCCGACATGCCCGGTTGGCGTGGGCTTGCGAATATGCGGCCGGTCGACGACATGCTACAAAGCCGAGGATGTGAGAGGGAGGCTGAGCCAGTCTTTCAAGGAGTGGTCAGAGAACGGCTACGGTAACGCAGCGAGCCGATTAACTAGGCACCTCGTATTGTCGAGTGGTGTTGATGGGAGATGCGAAGGAGGAAGGTGGTGGTGAGATGAGTGTTTCCCGCTGGAGCACGGTTGCTGCTGACGGCAGGGACATCGGCGGCGAATTCACGATGGCATTGACCATTGCTAGATCCGACTGTCTCAGCAATAATTGAACGAGTCTTCAAGCCGCAAGACCTCTGGGGAACACGTCGACCGCACCTGCATCCAGCGATACCACCGGCCAGGCTTACCTCGGACGGCCCATCTCTGGCCAGTCAGCGAGCCTCAAGTCTAGCCGACGGCGGAGGCTTCAAGCTACAGATTCCGCCATTGGAAGCTCTATTTCAACGTCAAGTTTGCTGGCGCGCTTTATCAGCCCAAGAGACCTATTGGCTTGACGTCTCAGAGGCTTTGGACCGAATATCTATCATCATACAGCATCGCTCAACAGGACAAGACCGCGTGCGTAGAAGGTCTGAGTGATCCTTTTAGCGTGAAAGAAACACGAAACCGGCCTGTACGCAATGCAAGATACTGACCGCTCGCCCAGCAGGAGACCTACGTGTATCCCTCGCTTCTACAAAAGAGCAGCCACGCGATTCGACACTTCTTTTCTAGCAGCAATAAACGATAACGATCATATCACGGAACCGTATGTCGAAAATCTGTCGCTCTGAAGGTCCGCAGCAACGGTTGAACAGATAGCCGCACATTGGTTCACGTAGGGTCCTGAAATTGGCTGCTCGAATGTCACCACTTTACAAGACATTCTGCTTTGTCTGCATTGATTCTAATGAGTTGGTATGACCGAAATCCTCTTGTCTACCGGAGGACCGCTTCTTCAGGTCGAACGGTTTAGTTTGTCGCAGAGTGGCTAGCGGCTGCCCCCTATCGATTCTGAGCCTGCTTTGGTCGGCTTGCTTCCTCAAAAAATACCGTCTTCGGTCAGGAAAACAAGCCACGCTTATGTGAAGGCCGAGCTAAGTGATACCCATCAAACAATACCGTCAAACGCACACTCACCAAGCTACAGCGCAATTCATAGTCAGTGAGGTCTCTTTATCTTCTACGCTAAGTGTTTCGAATCGTCTGACAGCCTACAATCTCACCCGTTCTTATAAGCTTCCAGGGGCATCTCTTGTTTTGAAGCGCTTCGCTATTTGTCTTTTCTGTAGCCCGTAGCTTTTCCATCGTGCTGCGTATACAAATGTAGAGTTCCCGCTGGGCCTGTCCAATTCTGTTAGATTCTCGCCCCACATATTGTGGCTGGTGCAACCAGGAAATGAATTCGGCACACCGAACACCCGCTGCCCAGCCTTCCTTCCTCGCTCCAACACCACTCGGTACTGGTGAAGGACATAAACACTCGATCTCCTTTTCTTCTGTATAGACATATGCGCGTTCTCTCTTGGTTGAAGACTTTCCTTTTACTTTGCGCCCCAAAATCAGAATAATCCAGCAAACCACACCTTCCCAAAACACGACAACATGGTCTCTCAAACCATGATGCGAGCCGGACACCAGCTGGATGTGCTGTGTCAAGCATTGGGTATGCCTGGACAGCCATCTCGCTATTCACCACCAGCCATGGTCCATACCCGTATCGTGGCCAACGATCTCGAGAGATATTGCCAAAAGCCGCAGCCGGTCACCGCTGTTGGCATCTGCGTACTCCAAACGGGCGATATCCAATTGGGTGAACCTGGAACGAACGGCATTAATTTCCTCAACACCATTCGTGCCCACAATTTCCGTCCTCGCGAGACTGGACATCAATTCAACGACTTCGCTTACTTCAAAGACAAGCCCGAGGACTTTCAGTTTGGCCTGGACGAGTGGATTTCGATGAAGAGCGCATCGCGCATCCTCAAGTCGGTGTTAGAGCATGCTGGCGATACCATCCTCATCTTGCACGGCGGCAAAAACGATGCGAAAGACTTAAAGGAAAAGCTTGGACTACGATCTATCGGCCGCTTCCAAGCCTGCCCTTCGTATCGATACCCAGCAGATGGCTCGTCAGTACGGTCCGTGTTATATGTTCAATAACATTGGCTTGGGCGCGCTCACCAGCCTTTCCGGTATACACGATATCGTATTCCATAATGCTGGCAACGACGCGATGGCGACCATGATCATGGCTATACTCATGGTCATTGATTGGTCCCGCCGGCACACCCCGCCGGGTACGGACTCATTCGAGACTTCAGATGGCGCGAATTTCACTCTCGAGCATACTGCTACCTCTGAGCCGGCCCCGATCTCGAACACAGAGACCGGCAGCGAAGCCCATCTAGTCTCGCAATCTAGCACTGCCTCAGTTATGGACACTCACCCGACTTCCGTATCCTCGAACCTTTCAATCAACGATTTGGTGCTCGCATTGATGAATCGCCCTTACCCCGAGAATCCGACGTTCGGCTCCTTCACCCACTGCACTGGCTGCGACAGCCACGACCATCTCGCCGCCGACTGCTCGTACTTTCGCACCACCGCTTTGGAGTGCAAGCGCTGCCACGGCAACGAGCACATTACGAAGATGTGCATGGTGAAGGAATGGAAGCTGGCGCAGAAGATTCGCTTCCATGATCGGTTGCTTGGACCGCTGGGTGTTAGGGAATATCTGTTGCGTTGAGGCTCGCTTTACGCAGCGGCAGGGGTAAAGAATGTTATGAATGGATTACGATTGAACGACTTGACCATGTCACGATGAGCCGTTTCTCGGCATAGAGGTTTCTCATTTCTCACCCAGTGAAGGTTTTGGGCGTTTTTGTTTTCTGGAGCACGGTGGGGTATAGTCTTAGCTGGATTTCAAAGTTCATAGCAGCGAGGAGCTTCCACTATAGCTTTCATAACGCTGACCTGCCCGCATAAGGTACACAATATGAGCACCTGGTTTCTGTGGCGTGATGTGGGTATGTCTGTGTCTTATAAGTGGTTCTGATTGGATGACAAATCTGCACAGTCCGGTGACTGCTGGTTCATGGAAGTTTGTTCCTGTTGCGTCCACGTTCGAATCCTATCTCGCAGGCAGTCAGTGAGTAATTCAGTCTTCTAATGCCTATACTTCACACGCTACATGATAGAGTCTCTGCACCCCGCTGATCCAGCCTCGGAGATGACTTGGGGCCTCAGAGCGTCCTGGAGACCTTGGTATCCTTCCAACACGGTTGGCGCGAGTCTCATGAATGAACACGCTTCTGGGATGATCATGTCACAATTTTCCACATCAACACCCCAAGGACCCTGATCCGTACACAACACCACCCTCCCCCATACTTATATAGAGCATTCTCCACGGCTCTCCTCATGCAAACTGACAACTTCCTTTCATCATCAGAAGTAGAGGTCGTTCCCAGCCTGCCAACATCTTACAAGCTTCTTTCACACTCAAAATTACAAGTCAACTGTTCCTTGCACAGTCTCCATACCTGCCAATGAGTCTGCCGCCCGACATGGTCTCCGCCTTTCAGCTTCTTGCCTCCAATCAACTCGATACTCTCTGTCTCGCACTCGGCTTGCCGTGCAAGAGCCCTTCCACCACTTCTACAAAGCAATCAGTCCGCATCGTTTCCTGCGACCTTGAGCTATACTACTACGCTCAGCAAGATGTCACCGCGATCGGACTAGCTGTCCTGCATACGGACGACATAGAGCTTGGTAAACCGGGCAAGAATGGTGTGGAGTGGATACCTAACACCGAGTGTTTCAACATTCGGCCCCGCGAAACCGGCCACCAGAGGAATGACAACAAGCATTTAAGGACAAACCGGAGGATTTCCAGTTCGGACGCGATGAGTGGCTTCTGAAGGCGGACACTCCAAAGCTGTTCAAAGACGTTCTCGAAGACTTTGAAGGTCCCGTGATCTTGATCTGCCACGATACTGGAAGAGACATCAAGAACATACGAGAGAAGCTGGGGTTTGACGTCGAGCGAAGTACAAATCAGATCACCGTCCTCGACTCTCAGGTTACAGCTAGAGCTCGCAAGTTCCCGCATCAAGTCGGGCTCAAAGCCTTGACGAGTGCTCTCGGCATCTCCGGCATCGTGTTCCACAACGGCGGCAACGACGCTGCTTTCACTCTAATTAACTCAGTCCTTATGGCTATCGCACACTCACAAGATTTCGTCGAGGCCACAGCAAACACTGTTCTTCTCGACGCTCCGAACGACGCCGAGTCCATCGATGAAAATATCACCACACCGCCACCCTCTCTGTCTGAACCATCTTCCTCCCTCACCGGCGCCGCATCTGCGACTCCGCCCACTTTTGATACCTCGGCGCACAACGACAACCCCACCGTTCAAGACGTTGTCGATATGCTCAGATCTCGACCGCACCGCTCCGAGGCGATTTTCGGTAGCTTCTACCATCGTACTCATTGCAATGGCTTCTACCATGTCCGCGAAAACTGCCACGGCACCATAGACTGCTACCGCTGTCATGGCAAGGGCCACGCCACAGTGCTCTGCATGTGCCCGGCGAAATTCCTCGAGAAGATCGTCAAAAAAAAAATATTGCAAGGTTTGAGGACGTCGAGGCTAGGCAGAATCTCGGGCGGCGATAGAGCCAAGTCACACATATGTAAGCCAGCTATTGCTCCAGAAGTCACATGCACCAAGAGGCGAACAGTATGGTAGCTGTATCGCGGCAGTGGTAAACCAAAACAGCACTCGTCGTTGAAAAAGTCATTAGAATAGGATTGGAGCTACATGTGGAACAATCAGGTCTGAGTGAGAGGTTGAACAGAGGGCAATTACTGGAAAATCCCTAGGTAGCTTAGCAGTTAAAACATGCATTCCAGAACATCTTTTTTTCATTTTTGAGACCTCCGCTTGCAACAATGCACAGGGTAAGCCGTTCATCAACTGTGCTGCTATTGCTACCACTGACCTCCATCAACACCGTTCCCCAAGCGCACATTTGGGCGTAAGCGCACTGCTTGGTACTTCCTCGGTGATGCACTATATATGACCTGTCTTCTAACAGGCTGCGGATCTGCTTGTTTTCCTCATAAACTCTCGTTTCGCTCACAGTCACTGTAGGCCACAAAAATACATTAGCAAACCTGCGACAGCCAAACTTCCGGCGAGACTATAACCATGTGAGGCTGTGTGTGATATTCTAAACTTTCACGAAGCCTCTTCATTCTCACTAAGACCCTAGCTCTTGTCGTTCAAGCGAGCCATGCCTGCCGCTTTCTTCCCATTGCACGCTGGCTACTCCCAGTGGTATCGCACGTAAGGTCAAGGTAGTAATGAAATGCATCAATGCATGGCTGGAGAAAAGCACCGTTCCAGAATGGTACACGCCGGTGCCTTTTGGCTTGCACGAGAATGCGTTAAAAGTCAGACAAGGTCGACTAAATCCACCCTGGCTTTTGGCCGAGCTAAGTTTCCCATCAATGAGCTTGCAATTGTGGACCATGACTGCAAGATGATCTTCCCGTTGAGCACGTGCGCTGCTGCGAAGGCTTGCTAGCGAGGAACATTCGAACCGCAACACCATAGAGCGACACCATCACGGCCGCCACTCCACTATATGAATTGTTCTCCGGACCATCCATACTCACCATATCTAGTTACTCCAGTAGTCCAAGCAAAACATCAGCGGCATTACACCTGGACATTCTTCCTGGCTTTCCTTGACCACCGAATCTCTTCACTCACCTCTACCGAATACCCTTTCCACAATGGCCCCAGCGTATATTGAAGCGAACTTCGCACTTAGTGACACAGACGCCATGTGCGATGCGCTTGGTCTTCCGTGCACAGGCCAACCTGAGATAGACCCTACACCTGCGCTCCTTGTCGGTCTTGACTTCGAAACCTTTGCCGAGACAGGAGCCATTAGCGAGGTTAAGATATCTACCCTCGACACTGGGACGTTGCCTGTCGGAGTTCCAGGCGAGAATGCATCTAATTACATCTCTTCCATCAATGCCCATCATCTCCGCGTCCTCGAGGTGGCTCACCTGAGCAACCAGTACGTTTGGTTCATGATGTGCAAGAAGTGGAGTGGTAGACCGGACGCTTTTGAGCTCGGCCGCTCCGAGTTCATTCCTCATGCTCAAGTCAAGGAGGTTTTGAAGCACGTCCTTGAGGTCCCTAACCGCAAGGTTTACCTCGTCTGCCACGCGGCCGGTAATGAAATCAAGATGATGGAAGATCAGGTACAGTTCGAGCTTGGCTCTCTGAAGAACCGCGTCCGCATCTTGGACACCCAGACCATGGAGTCACAGAAAAAGATTGAAACGCTCTGTGCCGGGGAGAACATTTTCTCCGACAACTTCCACAACGGGGGCAACGATGCTTTCGTGACACTCGTCATGGCCCTGCTGCATGCTATTGGCAAGTCCGCGGGTCATGTGCAAGGCTTGAAAAACGTTGCGGAAGTTCCTGAAGGTATGATTCCTTTAGCTTCCGACGATATGACCTCTTCTGACTACATTATAGAGAACGTGGATGATGGAGACGACAAAGGCGACGAACCTGCATTTGAGCTAGCTGCACTATCACTCACCACCGCAGGAGCCACAGATGTTTCTGCTACCAACGCAACGTTTGCAACCGCAATCTCTGGTCCCACTTTCTCCAGCCCCACTGCGCAGGATGTGATCCTCAATTTCCGCGCTCAGCCTCGACGGACCGCACCTTTCTTCGCTCCCCTGAGTCGTTACGACTTCTGCCTCCGCTGCGGCCAACTGGGCCATGAGTGTTCTCAGTGCACTACCCCTGCCAACTGCATTCGGTGCCATGGAAAGGGGCACATGGCCGAGGGTCTGCCGCATTTCTGATGCTTCTCTCGACGGTATGATCAAGCGGTGGGATGCTCAATTCGGTTCTTGGGAGACTCATCTGGTCGATATTGAGCGCCAGGCTGATCGACAGAGCAACAACAAGGGCGGGCGTAGCTCTTATGGGGGCATTCAGGGACATGGTGGCTTTGCGAGTAGGCACTCCGGTGGCTCTCAGGCCGCTACCATTGAGAGGGCTGGTGTTCGTGGCAACCTCGCAGAGAAGCAGGCCGGCGGTGGTGGGACTCTGGATGGCGGTCTCAAAGAAGGCGTCGGAGCTAGACAGACTGTCGGGCGACAGAAGACTCATGACATGGCGCGAGCGGCGGTTGCTCTCTCGAATAAAGAATCAGCCTCCTCTGGCACTCGTGACGCCGCAGTGCCGCATGGGCCGAAACTCATGGGCGCATGGATCAAACCGCTGAGGTAGGCGGTGTTGGAGAAGTATGTAAATCCACACTAGATAGATCATGTAAGCACTAAACTTAGGTACATCCCGCATGCCTGTAACCCATGCGGAGGCCAATGAAGCTACATCTACATCCAATGCTGATAGGCGGAACCTGGAGGCGTTGGAAGAAGTGGGGCTAGAACCTTTGGCTTTGGAGCTTCTGGCAAATAAGATAATGAGTGTCTCTGCTTCATGGATGACAGAAATTGAACAGTGTTCGAAGGATGGGGTCCATATACTTACGTAGTGTACAATCTTTACACGATCGTACTAATTTACTCTATGCCCTTATGACTTTTTTTACCGTTTAGAGTCTGGCCCAAACGATTTGCACCCGCGTCAAGTTGGGGGAGCCCGAACGCAATATATACATGGGATTCTCGAACACAAGCAGGTCCTCGGTCTGGTGGGCTTGCTGTAGGAGATAGCAACCTTGCCGAGCGCGATAGCAAAGTCATTAACGACGATGTCTTGAGCAAAGATGAAGACGACGTTGATCTAGGCCGAGACAGATATGGTAGAAACGATGGAGAAGATCTTGAAGAGGCTATGCAGGACAGTGGCAAAGGGTGAAGGACATGATGGAGGGGCACTGCAGGAAATTGATGCCGTTCAGATGCTTGTGGTGGGCATAAAGCTCAGTGACACAACGTGTATCCGTGCCGACAATCCAGTGCCCATGGATAATTCACAGGTGACCAAGCCGAGGCTGATGGGGGCTTGGACGAAGCCTCTGAAGCACGTCTAGGAGCTCTTGCTGTCATGAGAGGATGATGGGCCTATCTCTGACTCATTTTTTTCGATTCTGGGAACCATGTAGGATCATTGTGAAGGTCGAGGTTGTTCTAAAATTATGATAGCTTACTTAGCGCAAAGCTGTCCTATCGATAGGAATATATCATCACGGAGCATGCCTGTGGTTCCCAGCCCTATTCACACCAATATATGATACTACAAGATGTTCTGTGACGTCCAGGTTCAACAAGCTCGAACCATGAAGAGTGAGAGATACAGCACGCAGACATGACACGCACTCGGCTAGCTGATTACTACGTGCCTGAGCATTCATTGACCAGGCAAGGCCAGGTGTGCTTGACTTTTTGTGACGCGATCATATCTGGAATGAAGTGTTAGATGCTTCCCTTTGTTGCATTGTGGAGGGTCAATGTGTCCGCATTCTCGGTCAGTACGATTCTGATCTGCACCTCTTTCCAATTGCTACAATTCAGCGCTAGTACGTTGCCGTGATCTAAGTCTAGAAGACATTTAGCACGCCAACGCCATTTCGGAATGAACATGCTTACGAATTGGCCGTACCCTAAACATCACGTGGGAAGCTTAACACCTCAGCTAGAGCATGTTCTGCCCCTGTGTCATGCTCCGAGCCTGTCACGGCTCATATGTTTCTCCCACAAAGCTTCATTGAATTTCGCGAGTGGTGGGCTTCCATTCCTTACTTGGGACTACGGTGCGGTCGACAAAGTCACGTGTGTTCCGTGAAGGGGAGCTAGTAGGAAACACGTTAGCTAATAGGTTACTAAAGCTTCGATCAGTGTCTCCAACATTTACTCCTTCTTGACCATTTCATCCTCAGCTTTATCGGTCTCTCGCTCAACCCATCCCTTGATCATCTAGATTCGTCCCCTCTTAGTTGCTAGTCAGGACGCCTCGAACAATTGCGACCAGCCTCGAGGCAGACTTTTTCACTCACCGCAAAGAGACACCTCCGCTTGACAAAGTTCAGCAGACAAGCACAGCCGGCGCTTACTAAACCAGGAAAACTCGTTCAAGCAGCACGTGCAGGAAACAGACGCTTTCGGAGGCCGAACAACATGGAAGCTGTGAAGGGTACAGACGGTGGACTACTCTTACATGGATGGGTGCGGTGTCACAAGTTGCTTTGCGGGCATGTCAGGTCTCATGGGACAATGGTTACAAGACGACGGCTCTGAACAATCCGGGCCGGCGTCGATGATGTTTCTTGTTTTTTCGAAGGAAGAGTTTCGTCATTTGGTACCCTCGGCAAAAGGGGTACGTATCGGCTTAGACGGCTTTCACAGGATGCGGTAAAAGCAAAATGTTCCTATATCATCATTCACGTGAACTTTGGGGCATATGTCGGAAGGCTGTAGTCTTCAATGTGTCTACAAAGGCCTGGTTTCGCGTACAGCCCAGTCTCCACGTTATTGGAACCGCCTCTCCGTCAGCTGCACTTACGGCACAGGGTTCCCACATTTGGTCTCTATGGAAAGGTTCCCAGCCTTGCCGTAAGGTCGTTGCTCCCCTGCACGGCAAACCACATGCCGCATCCGACCCTGCGTCTACTCTGTCCTCGACGTTGTCAGAGTTCGATAGTCATTGCGCGATTTGGTCCTATTCCTTGCATCCTACATGATGCGCAACGACAATGGGGCTATGGCAAGGCTGCTGACTTCGAGGGTACTGTTGGGCTGAAGAATCTCCGGAAGAGACGACGAATGTAGAAGAGGAATATATTTTAGAACGCCTGACTCGAGGCAAAGCCCAAAACTTCGACCAAAAACGCCATCTTCTTGTACTGTTAAAAGGGGCAACCATCTTGCGGAGCAGAGGAGCCGTTCAGAAGAAACGGAACGGCAGATGTGCAATCTATTCCACCTGTCCTGTTACGCGAGCACCTGCGTTTCCCATTGGATGGTGGTGAGATGGGCATGCTCGCCACCAGTCTGGGCAGCGCTTGCAGTACAACCCGAATGCAGCTTGAACAACAAGGCTGAGGGGCTCTTCACCGGTTGCTGGTCCACAAGATAACCATAATGGCCAAGTTGTCCAGAATCCGTTTGTTTCCTGCAACCCAAGCGCGCCGGATCTGCAATCTTCGATTCGATCTCTGCTTTCATCGCTATGAATCGGCGTGCTGCATCGACTGAACTTGCCAGCGGCCAATCCTATCCACTTGAATCTACCGTAAGAGCTGTATAGCCCAGAAACCAGCAGTGACCTTGCTTAACATGCCCCGCAGACACGGCCGCGGTCTTCGCACGTACCCTTCGAAATATTGCTTAGGGACAACGACCTCGCGATCGTAGACAACCCACCACTCTATCGTGATCGCGCGGAGCTTGAACGAGATGCAAGCACATTCCACCACGATCATGAATTAGCCAATGATGTCTCCGCAAAGGCGTTTATTTATGGCGCACTGCTGGCTCAGGACGAGGAGTACGACTCCAAGGAGCAGGGCCATAACGATGAGGATCAGGATGGACGGGATGCACTGGATCGAGATGAGCGGGACGCATCGGGTCAAGGTGAGCTGGATGCACCGAATCAAGACAAGCCGAACGCACTGGATCAAGACGAGTGGGACGCACTACGACAAGAGAAGGCGCCAAAGTTGAAGGAGTAGTCAAAGGAGCTCAATCTGATACTGCTCACCTGCTGCGTAGCGGCGATCGTTCAAGGCTGGTCTCAAGCATCCATTACGGGTGCGAACCTGCAATGGCCATGTGACCTGATCCCAGATCTCGTGCGGACACCGATCGATGGACAGCCTGAATCCACAGTCGATTCGCACAGGCTGAACACTTACGCTTGCGACTGGACGAGTCAGAGGACGATCTTCAGTGCTTTCTGCGCGGTCACATATTTCTCTGCGAGCCTCATAGGAACAACCATCGTTGATCCACTCAACGAGTACGTCGCAGGGAGAAGGGGTGCGTTGTTTGCCTCGGGGATCTTGACCCTCGCCGCCTCCGTGGCCTCCGGCTACGCCAGGAATTGGCAAGAGCTCTTCGTCTGCCGCCTGTTCCTCCGAATAGGCTATGGTGCAAAAGGAACGGTATGTTTTTTAGCGTGAGTCTTGCGAAGGCACCGCCCTCAAGATGTACAGCATCCGTGTTATGCCAAAGAGGGTCAAGTCCTGAATGACCAGTCTCCCTGTATCAATTACCCAGTGTTAGCTAGCAAGCCGTGTGTATAAACAGTTGCTGATCTAATTGCCCGTGTTTTATAGGTCGTTCCGATATTTTTAGCCGAAGTCGCCCCAGCTCAAAGTCGCGGTCGCCTCCTTGTATCCTGGCAAACTTTCACTGCGATTGGCATTCTTCTGGGTTCTTCAGCAAATCTCATTTTCCGCAATCAATGGAGATTGCAAATAGCAAGCAGTTTTATTCCTGCCGTTACGTTGATCTTCTTAACCGCAGTCTGCTCTGAGTCTCCAAGATGGCTTGTCAAAAAGGGCCGCTACAAGGACGCTTTCGTGGTGCTCGCCACACTGCGAAAGACGAAACTACAAGCAGCGAGAGATCTTTACTACATGCATGCTCAGCTCAGAGTCGAGACTCTACTTTTCTCCAGCGATCCAGATACGGAAAGCCGGCTTGACGGAGAGACAAACGACTGCATATATCGGGGCGGAATGCGAAACTCGAGCTACCCGAAGCGTATTCTGCAACTGTTCACGATCACTAGGAACAGGCGAGCTACCTTAGCGGCATGCGTCGTAATGGCGTCGCAGTAAGTGGACACTACGTTGGAATGCTTGATTCGTTAACAGGTCCTCAGGCAGCTCTCCGGAATCAACGTCTTCGCCTTTCTGGCAGCAACCATACTCAATGATATAGGCCGCGGTGCCGCTCCTCTCAACAGCTTGCTGATGGCCTTCGGTTTTGCTGCGGCGAACGCCATATTCTCGCCATTGGCATACTGGTCAATCGACTCAAAAGGGCGCAGATTCTTGCTTCTGACCTCTCTGCTGGCTATGGTCCCTTTACTGATCGCCACTGCATTTAGCGTAAAGATCGAGCCGAACAAGCTAGCTGAAGCAAGGCATGCCCGTCATGGTGTCACGGCCTTATTCCTGATTATGTACACGGCAGCATACTCCCCTGGGGCAGGAGTCGTTCCATTCATGTACGCAAGCGAGGCTTTTCCTCTGGTAAACAGAGAAGCCGGCGTTTCCCTCAGCTGCTCGTAGAATTTTGCGCTTGGCGGACTGCTCGTGTTTTTCGTCCCATGGGCGATCAAAGGGAGTGATTCCTCTGGAAGCACGGAACTGCTTGGGGCGTTCGCGTAGGTAATGTTAATAGCAATATGTTTCGCAAGCTGATCAATGTGCAGGGCACTTGACGCAACCGCCGCCGTTCTCGTCTGGCTCTTTGTACCAGGTACAACCGAAACAACCTCGTTGGAGCAAATGATCTACGTGTACAGGGTTAGTCTGAGAAGGCATCTGCTGTATCAGCTTACTGAGGTGCTGCCATGGGTACGGGGACGCCTTATGCCGGGCGTGTCCACGAAGTCACCAAAATCACTCTACAGATGGAACACGACGAAATCGTGGAGAACAGCGCAAGAGAATGTGCGTGGTCCATTCAATGTCGAAGATCGAGCCCAGCATATGGAGGAGCTCTGACGCGTTATATGCGCAGTCATCGAGTGTTGAAAGGACAACTGGGGTTGTTGTTGATCAGGGTTTACTTTGAACGATCTACACGCAAGCCTTGCTGTGCCGTGCTGCGCAGTCTCTGGGAGTACGGGCCATTGAACAAATAAGCAGGACTTAGAATGCTACAATAGTTCCTCTGAGTTGGGCATGATGAGATATAAATACTCGACCAGACGTGAGGATGCCAGATGTGCAGGTAATATGACGTAAGAAGGAAGTGTTCGGGCCGATGTCTCCAACCCTTGAAGTCACCTCCTCCATTTCTCTGTGGATCTCTTACTTGCCTTTACCTTGACTGCGAATTGACGAACAGGGAGATTACGTATCTGACGCCCTCTTTCACGTTCACAATGATCTGCACTTAGAATGCCCAGTCATGACTCCTTCTTCTTCCGCTTGCATAATCGGTCCCCGAATCCGCCCTTCTTGGGCTCCGCTGACCTCCCTGAACACTCTTGAAGCATATCGCTGATGTCTTTGGTCGTGGCGGCTCTCGAGATCATCTCCATGCTAAAATTCTTCGCGTGCAGAACCTTGTGAAGAATTATCAGGTTGCTTAGCTTGATGGCCAGGTCTGCCGCAGTCAACTCCTGATAGTCCTTACGTCCGAGGTCAACTTCTTTATCTAGCAGAAGTTGCAACGCGTTGGGCTTATTGAATCTGACGGCATAATGCAGTGGAGTCTGCTTGTCGTCGTTGCACTGGTTCAAATCCAAATTTTGCTCCAGAATCAACGGAACCAATGCCTCTCCCTGACGGTTGCGCAACGCGTGGTGCAATACATTGCAGTTTATTTTGTCTTGGGCAATGACACTATCTTTGTTCAGCAGGGGCTGGAGGACCTTAACACTTTGGTGTCTTGCCGCGAGCAGAAGGGGAGTCATTCCGTCTGCGTCAGCTACCCCCGTGTTTACGCCCATTGCTACGAGGCTCTCAACGAGGTAATGATTACCATTCTCGACGGCGGCCCTCAGCACGGCTGGGTCTGCGGATCTTGTTGGGGTGATTGGTTTAGGCGGAACATTGTCAGGACCAGACTCCGAGGCTTCGCGCCCGCTATGTTCATTCGGAGAAGGCGATACGGAGAGCGCTCCCCCGTCATATCGAATCTGAGTACCCTGACTAGGAGGAGTTATAGGTGGAGTGATTATGGTGACTGGCGACTGGATCCCGGAGACATGTACGATATTGTTTCCAGACACACATGAATCTGTCCGAACTGCCTGATTCTCCCCAATCACTCTATCATCGGTATCTCCCCTACTTGCACGCGCTTCACATATTGGATGCCTAGATCGTAACGTGCTCAAGTCCATCCGAGAATCTGTCACCTAGTCCGGTGACTCCCGGCCCATCTCCTGTCGTTGCGCTGCATGACTCTCGGGTTGCCTTGAGCTTCTTAAATGGCGTTCGATAGAATCCTGGAGCGCCACGCGCGACAAGGTTGTATGAGAGCGCTCTTTGTTCTGTTTTTCTGCGCTGTGGTACTTCTCCATTAGCATCGTCATGCGGCTTAGCAGTATTCCGCTGCGTTCACTCTTCAACATCAGCTCAACAAGGGACAGAGCCTCTTCCACGCTTTCTTTCTCCGTGCGGATACTTTCATGTAATCCTTTTTCCTCTTCCTGTTCATCAAACGTCTCTTGTTTCGGCTGAACCGTAGGCTCAACCCCAGTATCACTTCGATGAGAGCTCGAATCGATTGGTACGGTGCGGAACGATTCGACATCTAATGGCAGATGCTTTATGTCTGCAATCTCAACTGGTCGCTCGTGAGTGCTCGATTCTGACGTGTGTCTGCTTTCTGGCGATACCCTACACATGATCAGCCTCTGAAGATCAAGTGTCGTCTGGTCGTGATGACGGACACGTAGAAACAAATAAGCTGGGTCATTAAGGCCGTTCGCAAATTATCCCTGAAATCTTGGTGTTCCGCAGTCATTGGCGCCCTCTTTGTCCCCGTTTCTTCTCGTTTAAGCATATCTCTTAAGCTTGTCAGTGTGTGCTTTAGAGTCGGGATTTTGTTTAATGCATTTTTTCGAGTTTCGGGCACATCCCGTGCTTTCCTATGATTCTGCATATCTCGCTGACAGCTCTTAGACTAACATCGACTATCCCCACAATCGCGCTGGCATCGCCTATGGCTTCTAATACCGGCATCGTGGGTTCTGCAAGTAAGGCTGAGGGATCGAGGCGCTCGCACATCGGTGATCAACAATAGCTTTGGCAATGTAGGTTAGGTCGTGCGCAGAGGACAATGAATAATGTTCGTGTCAGAATGGGACAGGAAGGATAAGAGAGGGCTATGTTGTGGGGGATGTATCCAAGCCAGAGTCGTTCCTTGAGGTGAGCTGACGACCTGCGTAGCCTCCCTGTCACACGCATCGACGGCCGCGCGAGCTTCCAGCCTTGCACTCAGAGTGAAGTCACAGACCCCCACTGCGAGCTTCTGAGCTTTCCTGTGGCGAATGCATACATCTCCCCCGCAACTGATACTTGGCCTTCCAAACTGATCCGATGGCTGGCATCTCTTTTGAGAGAGCCCGCCATTTCAGAATACACATAACCCGCAACTTGCGAATCCGGTTGAAGAGTGTATACATAACGCAAATGGCATGAAGAGCAGTGATTGAATTTGCAGCACGCTACTATGCTTTAGCACAGAAGAATCGAATGTATTGGCTTTCTCCCCGAGTCCTTGTAACGGCTTGCATATCGTCAATGGCTGGGTATAATTGACCAGTGACGAAATGCGCACTTGCCAAACGTACAGAAGCCGACCACTCCAGATGAAGCATGTGAAGTACGTGCAGGTCCTGCAAGGATACATACGAGATCCACGGGAACATTACCGGGCGCTTGTATTGATGCCAATGCGCCTCTAGATGAGAGCATTGCGAGTCAAACGTGATCTGTACACCAGCGCTGCTTTTTCCATGCGGACAACTCACTGTGCAGCACAAGCGTCTGAGTACAGTCTCCGAGACCAGGCCTGCGTGCGGGGATGACTCGAGCCCAATCGGCGGTGCGCCATAACGCAATGAGGGAAACTAGGAAAACCAAAACTCTAACACTATAAATCCCCTATCACTATAATAGGATAAGTCTAATACTATTAATATACTTTAGTTATTTACTATTAAGTATCTCTAACCGTATTAAAACTTAGTATAGTAGTATAGATTAAAATAGAGTCTATAATTATTAGTAATTATATTATCTATTATACCTTATAAGTTACTATACGAGCTTATCTACTCTCTATCTTTACGAAGGTATATAGAGGTAAATCTATATACCTTCGTAAAG